>CM077151.1:159441435-159706232 GCA_039583875.1 Platanthera guangdongensis
CAACTCCAAGTCGTGGACCGATAATTCCTCTCGTGCACTTTTAGCTGTCTCGAGCCATAAGCTATCACGCTGCCATGCTGCAGTAGCACGCAACCCAAACCGCTGCCTGAAGCATCGCTATATATCTCATAGCCTTCGGTCCCCAACTGGCGAACTCAAACACAGGCGCCGTGGTCAACCGACACTTCAATTCCTCAAAAGCTCGCGCGCACTCCGGCGTCCAAACGAACTTATGCTCCTTCCTCGTCAAAGTAGTGAGAGGTAGCGCTATCCGCGAGAAGTTCTCTACGAAGCGCCTATAATAACCGGCAAGCCCCAAAAGCTCCGGACTTCTGCTACCGTAGCAAGCTCAGGCCACTCCCGTATCGCAACAATCTTCGCCGGATCCACCGCAATACCCTCTCCACTCACTATATGCCCGAGGAACGCCACTGAGGATAGCCAAAACTCGCACTTCGAGAACTTGGCATACAACTGGTTTCTCCTGAGTGTCTCCAACACCAAATGGAGATGCTTGAAGTGATCCTCCTCACTTTGCGAGTACACCAAAATATCGTCGATGAAGACGATCACAAAATGGTCCAAGTACTCCCTGAACGTCCTGTTCATCAAATCCATAAATACTGACGGCGCATTAGTCAGCCCAAACGGCATGACCGTAAACTCATAATGCCCGTATCTCGTACTAAACGCTGTCTTCGGGATATCACTCTCCCTTATCCGCAGCTGATAGTACCCAGACTTGAGATCTAACTTCGAGTACACCGTCGACCCGACTAACTGATCAAAGAGATCATCAATCCGGGGGATCGGGTACTTGTTCTTCTCAGTCAGCTTGTTTAGCTCCCGATAATCAATACACAACCTCAAGCTTCCGTCCTTCTTCTTAACAAAGAGGACCGGTGCGCTCCAAGGCGAAGAACTCGGGCGCACATACCCTTGCTCCAACAACTCTTGCAGTTGAACTTTCAGCTCCGCCATTTCCTTAGGCGCTAGCCGATACGGAGATCGTGACACAGGCTTTGCACCTGGCACTAGCTCGATCGTAAAATCGATCTCCCGCTGAGGCGGGGCTCCAGGAAGATCTGCGGGGAACACATCAGGGTATTCCGATACCACTGAAATACAATCCATCGCGGGCTTCGGCTTTGCAACCTCCACTAGTGTAAAGAACAGTTCTGCTCCAGCACGAACCGCCTTCACCACCTGAAGAGCAGACATCAACGTCTTGCTCGACCCCTTTAAGCCCGTAAACGTCGTCTCACGACTTGCTCCCAGCTTTACTTCCTTGCTACCGCAATCTATATGGGCCTGCTGCTCCGAGAGCCAGTCCATGCCAAATATGACGTCGAACTCCACCAACGGAAGTAAGGACGCCCGCAGGTCAAACTCCTGCTCTCCAATACGAACTTTAACTTCGCAGATCCTAACCGCTCGCATCGAACACCCATTGGGCAACAACACATCCAACTTGTCCTTCGCCATCGAAGAAGGGACTCCGATGCGTGATATAAATCCTTCGGACAAGAAGGAGTGTGAAGCTCCCGTATCAAAGAGTGCTCGTGCCGGGTTTTCACAAATCAACACAAATCCTAAACAAGCAGTGGTAAGGTAACATATAATAACAAGCATATAAAGGAATTGACTTGCTATAAATTAAACCGTACCTGTCACCACGTCAGCTTGTTTAATGGCCTCCTGTTGGCCAAGATTGTAGACCCTTGGTTGGGCCGGAGCATAGTGGGATGCGGTCGACTCCACCGCCTTTCCCTTCTCTTCATAAGTAGCTCCCGGCCTCCTCTCGGACTTAGGACGTCCGCTCCAACAATCACGGGCGAAATGCCCCGTCTTGCCACAAGTAAAGCACGCGCCCGGGGTCCGACTCGTAGTCGCCCCAGAAGCACCAGAAGGAGCTGGACCCGAAGTCCTATGCTTCTTGAAAGCCCTTCGATAGCCGGACTTTGAAGTAGTCGGCACTCTGAACTCAGATTTCTTTTCACCCAAGCCTTTCTTCGCTTGTACATTCTTCATGTCCTTCTCCAAGGACCGGGCAGTATTGACCAAGGTTAAGAAACCCTGCGTCATGGCCCCGACAGTAACAATCTCAGCTCATCCCTCAAGCCTTCATAAAAACGATTAGTCTTGCGCTCCTCATCCATGATGGTGGAGCTCGCATAACGACTCAACCGCGTAAACTCGTGGAGATATTCATCCACGTTCCTCTCACCCTGCACCAACTTCAGGAATTCATTCTCCATTGAGAATTCTCTGAGTAGAAGGGAGGTATCTTGCCAAGAACAATCCCGAGAACTCTTCCA
Source organism: Platanthera guangdongensis (assembly GCA_039583875.1). Lineage (NCBI taxonomy): Eukaryota > Viridiplantae > Streptophyta > Magnoliopsida > Asparagales > Orchidaceae > Platanthera > Platanthera guangdongensis. Next base: position 159,443,754 of record CM077151.1, read on the forward strand.
TCGGAACGTCTATCAGTTGTCTACCTCTCAAATGATGCAGCTCCAAACCTTCCCACCACATCCTCGCTTCACCGTCCAGCAGGAACGTAGCGATGGTGGTCATCTGCCACTCCTCCGTCTCCGTCGCTGTCATGACTCTCTTCACCCTAGAGAGCCAGTCTTCAGCCTGAGATGGGGTTCCCAACCCCGAGAATAACGGAGGGTTAAAGCTCATTACATGCTTCAACTGCCTCTCAGTCGCCCTCCTTGGCACTATTGGTTCTACAACCACTTGCTCCATCCTCCTCGGCTCAGCCTCTTGAAGAGGTACTTGCTCCAATACAGGAGCGGGCTGCTGCGCTTGCCTCCCAGGCTGCGCATTGATCACGGCCAACACCGCTTCAGCAACCAATCTTATATTTTCAGCCGACAAAGGTGTTGCTGGAGCAACTTCTGGTGCACTACTAGCCTCAGAACCTCGGCGTTCTGACGGCCCAACACCACTTCGGGTCACCTATAGTGGTACAAAACACCGTTAAGCGACCAAATAACATTGCAAACAGCAATTATAGGAACACGCAGGTTCCTCAAACACGAGTATTTTCATTCCTAAGTGGACATTCATGGGTTCTTTTTACTGTTATAACGATGACGCACACAATGTGCTCACCACCCCTTAAAAAGAATTCGCCCACGAATTCACTTTAAGCCCGACCAAAACCAGTAGTCTGATACCAAATTGTAACACCCCCTATCCGTCGCATAGCATATAGCAGTAGGTCCGGCCGGGGCCCGACGCCATATACCACAGACAGACCGGGTGGTTACGTATGGAAACCATCCAACCAATCTCAACGTCCTACACAGAGCATTCTAGCGGAAGCAATTTATATAAGTTGCAAAATAAGAACCCAGCAATAAGCATGAATGTCCACTAACATGATAATAGGAATGTATACAAAAATACCCAAAATATTCGGCCTTAAGGCCTTACAAAATGTTTCACTTGTCTTATACATGATTTCCAAACCTCGGCACGCAGGCCGGCCATACATGAACAAAACATAAAACATTTCCATTCGGGCCTTCGAGGGCCAGCTTCGCAAAAAGGGCTTTAGCCCGCTATTGACCGCTTGGTCCAGCTGCACCTGCAAGCAAACAAACCACCGCACGGTGGCAAACAAAGCAACGGTCAGCAATGCTGACCAAATTATAACGATCCCGCCCCCAACTCGGGGCGGCGATGCTCCTTCCCTGCATTTCATTAGCACAAGCGAGCAATGCATATAACCATAGCCATTTCATCACAGACGTTGGCTCGTACGGCCACACGTCCCGTGCACTCAGGGCACATTCTCGGTGAACCGGTCGATGTTACGTCAATTTAAGCCATTAACATTCCGGACTCACCACCGCCACTTGGACGGCCATTCCTATGAGCAATTGTCTTCATGGTATTGGTCACGTCAATTTAAGCCATTGACCACCGAAGACCCCCATCTATGCCAACGGCGAGTGCCATGTACCTTTAGGTCTCTCTAACCCCGAACGACATAAAGCGGGTACGGCTCCATCTAACCCGTGCTCACATCGCAACGGCAATTTAAGCCATTTGCGCGGGTCAAACTTTCACCGATCCCATTCTACCGCAAGACACATAACCCAGTTATGTTCAAGTTGGCTCTCAGGCCACCAAGTTGGCAAGACCTCGTGTCCGCCCAGTTTTCCGGGTGCACCTTTGGGTTAGTCCCCAAGGCTCCCTGCTGCAATCTACCGCGTAGAAAACCCGAAAAACACCAAATAGCACGGAGTCTTCTCCGGCCTTATGCAATGCAACATCACCGATCCGAACTACATGTCCGGGTAGGCTTCAACCAAAATGCCTATGTCCGTTCTCGCATACGGACGCTAAACAACGGGGACTTTACATATCTACCCGAAGGAACGCCTCCAACTCTCCGCAAACTCGCGAGAGCGGGCTTCCTATGCAAAGAAAAGAGCGACTCATGCTCAAGATGAGGATCGTTACCCTTGCGGTCCTCTTTGGCGCCATCGAAAAGTAATCGGATGGAATTGACCGCACTAGCGTTGCCTCCGTGGATCCGGAGTCGGCTTGCGATTCGGAGCTCCGAAGCTCCTCCAATGGCGGATCTAGCTCCTCTTCTTCTTGCCTTAGCTTTTCTTTCTCCAAGGGTTTGGAGAGAGATCAAGTGGAAAAAGTGAGGGTTTTCTAAGTCAAAACCCGGGTATATCCCTTCAGGAACAACCCCCAGCCATTGGATCCTCAGTCAAAGAAATGAACGGCTTCGATTCGGGACTGAAATGCCCAATCTGGGCCGAACACGGCCTGGCACACGCCCGTGTCCAGGGCCGTGTGCCTCATTCGCCGTCAAAATCGAATCACCTGGAACCTCACACGGGTCTCGAACACGCCCGTGTTCGAGCTGACACGCCCGTGTTCCAACTGACACGGCCGTGTATCTGGCCGTGTACCCCATCATTTTCTCCCGTTTTCCAACCCGAGCCTGACACGGGTTCGGACACGCCCGTGTCCTTGCCCGTGTCACCTTGACACGCCTGGGCTCCAGGCCGTGTACAAGGTCTCGGCACTTCGCGGCTAAGTGTCGACACGGGTCGACACGCCCTGCGACACGCCCGTGTCGCAGGCCGTGTGCCATGTCTCGACACACTGTCGACACCAAAGTGTCGACTTCGCGGGACGAGTGTCGACACGGGTTGACACGCCCTGCGACACGCCCGTGTCGCAGGCCGTGTGCCGTGTCTCGACACAGCTTCAAAGCACTGTGTCGACTTCACGGCTAAGTGTCGACACGGGTCGACACGCCCTGCGACACGCCCGTGTCGCAGGCCGTGTGCCCAGTCTCGACACAATGTCGAGACCAAAGTGTCGACTTCACGCCTTAGTGTCGACACAGGCTTGACACGCCCTGGGACACGCCCGTGTCCCAGTCCGTGTGCCTGCAGCCAGAACTCAAACTGGCCCAAATTATTCCCCTTTTTCTCCTTTGAGTTTCGGGGCGTTACACATGCCATCACAACCATCAGCCACCCAGCCCGACGGTCCGTGCACTCAGGGCATATTCTTGGTGTACCGGTGAATCAGTTGCCCACCACCGTATCAAGGTCGCAACCCAACGACAACTCACTTGAGCATTTACTCCATGGCGTGCAGCCGGAGTTTTATAGTCTTAGTGAACCGGGATGGGCCCGTAGCCCCCCATTGTATCATGGTGCGCAGGCCTAAGTGGTGAAGGCTACGGTGTTTGGCGCTATAACGACAAAGGGAGTAACGCGTACGCCTCTCTACTTCCACTATTACGCTCACACAATAACTAAATGCATCACACCCACAAACAACGTTATCAACTATCGCCAACGCACGGTAGCCACGCCGTGTAAAGATCGAACAAACGACTAGAGGCCGATGTTCTCTCAAGCTAAAAGGGCCAATCTTGGGACCGACCGAGCGATGGTTGTACCAAAAGAGATCTACCCAAAATGCGATCGAAAAATGGTAGATCTCTCCCAACAAAAATTATGGTGCTCGCCAAACCCTTTCGTAAATAACGCGTTTAAGATTGATGCAAATCAAAAGGAAAACCACGAAGAATCTAACGATTCAAATCCAACGCGAAAATCTTTCCGACCACTAGACTATCTAGAGAGAATCACACGTGAGTGGAGATGATCGTTACCCAAGTCGGAATAGATGATTCCGACTATCTTTGAAGAATCGCTCTTCCACAGTTCCGTCGGAGTTGCGACCGATGGAGAGATAGATCGTCCGCCTTGGCCGCTTCACACCGATATCCAGATTCCTCGTCGTAGAAGGAGGCCTTTCTCGGATAAAACTCCAAGAGAAGTTGGGCGACCGGTTTTCTTCAAAGGGGTGCTCGGGTGGTGGAGGTAGGTGGTCGGCCGGCTATGGATAGGGGTGGTCGGGATGAGGATGGTGGAGAGAAGTTGGAGGCTAAGGAAGAGGAAGGGGAGGTGGCGGCTTGGAAGAGGAAGATGAGGGAGAGGGGCTGGTCGAATGATCTAGAGAGAGAGAGAAAAAGGAGAGTGGCGGCTAGGAGAGGAAGAGAGAGAGAGAGAGATTAGCAAGTAAGGAAAGTTTAGAGTTTATTTTCATTTCAACTAAGCTTAAACAAAACCATACATGCCTATATATAGGTTTAACACCAAGTCTTGGATATATGTAGCCCAAATAAAAATAAAACACTGAATGGCTACATACAGCCCAAATAAAATAACATACTCCAAATGTGTAAATAAAGCATGCAAAAAATATGAGTGCTCATAAGCTAATAATAAAATAAGTTCAACTAGTTATTTGTCTTGCGCCAAGGGCGGAGATTGTAGCGCCGCTCCATACGAACACCATGGCGACACGAGTCCTTTGTTGGAGACGAAGGAGGGTCTTCCGTTAGCGTGCCGTCATCAACAACTTGGGGGCCGTCATCAAAACCATGGGGTCGTCGTCTCCACCACTAAGACTCTTGACATGCGCTCCAACAGACCGCACTTTCAGGTCTCACGTCGGACGGACATAGCGCAGGTCGGATCCTCCACCCCCCGTTGCTCAAATCGTCTTGCCATCACCGAGCACAACGTACTCGCGGATAAATCAAAGGCGCGGGTTGGTCTCACCGATCCTATTCTGTCATTCGATCCTGGGTGTTTTCCTGGGTGCACCAGTACTTACCATGACACCCACTCATCTCACACATCATTAACGGATCTTTCCTGGGCGCACCAGTACTTCTTGCTAGTCTCTTCGCAGGTATGACTCCGCAATGTCAAAGGTCTTTCCTGGCTCACCATGCCAGTACTTCCTTTTACTCTCTTCACAGGTACCACCCAAGAACATCAAGCATCAAAAGGGTATTTCCTGGACGCCCAGTCCAGTACTTCCTGCTACTCTCTTCACAGGAAAAACCCAACAACACAAGCAGCACAAGCATTATATGGGTAGTTTCCTGGTCTACCACTCCACTACTTCCTACTATTTCCTTCACAGGTCCAACCCGTCGACTCCTAAACTACACGTTTATCATGGATACTTCTCATGTTCGTATGCAACATCACCAATCCAGACCAACCTGTCCAGATGGGCTTCACACATCATGCCTATTCCGTACTCCAATTCCGGATCTATATGCCAAACAAGAGGGGATTCCATGAATCTACCCAAAGAATCCCACAACACGCCACCCTCTGGTGGGGGGAATCATATTCATATGCCAAAAAGGAAGCCTTCATATGGATAGGAAGAAAGGTCGTTACCCTCGAAGACCGCTTCGGTGCCATGAGCTCCTAACTAGCTAGGAAGAACTGCAACAGCTTTTCCTCCGCAATGCCGGCCTCGGATCTCTCGTCGGAATACCGCAACAGCACCGGTGACCAACCCCTTTCCTCCACCTCCTTCTTCCTCTCCCTTTCTCTCACTAGGAATGTAGAAAGAGAAGGCCAAATGTAAAATGAGATTTCCCTTCTCATCCACGGCCTTAAGGAAGCAGGTAGGCAGCTCAGCCATTGGATCCCAGCTGAAGGAACGGACGGCCACGATTTCCCTCAAAATCATATTTTTTTCCTGACACGGCATGTGACACGCCTGTGTCCCAGGCCGTGTGCCTTAAGCGGTGCTAAACCGACTTATCCAATCCAGTGACACGCCCATGTGACACGCCCGTGTCACGGGCCATGTAACCTGACACGCCTGTGTTTGTGACCGTATTCATCAGGCTGCACAACTTCAAAATCACCCGAGACTCACACAGCTTGTGATATGCCCGTGTCTCAGGCCGTGTGCCCTTACTCGGCACCAGACACGCCCCAGCTCAAATTCGTTGGGCTGAGTTCGTCGACCGCGCTGACACGCCATATGACACGCCTGTGTCACAGGACGTGTCTTAAGAACTCGACGATCGTCGACCAAACTTTATCAACCCCTCGTCCACTGCTCACCCAAGAAGGATACGCCCTGGGACACGCCCGTGTCCCAGGCTGTGTCACCCAAATGTTTTCCAAATTTTGAATTTTGGGGTGTTACACCTTTGCCCTAGTAGCAAGGCTGGAAGCAATAAGGTTATTCCTTGCTTTTGCTGCCTATCAAGGATTCAAAGTAGTAACGCGCCAAAGCTCAAAAGAGCGACGAGAGGCGTTTTGGGCCAAATATGGAATTTGGCAGGGGGCAAACGGCCTGGGACACGGGCGTGTCCCAGGGTGTGTCAGGCTCGAGTTAACGATTTGGCTGTGAGGTCGACGAATTTTTGGAGTCGACGATCGTCGAGCAGCGAACACGGCCTGAGACACAGGTGTGTCTCAGGGCGTGTCGAGCTCGTGTTGACGATCTGCCAGGGAAGTCGACGATTTTCGCTCGTCGTTGTGTCGAGACACGGAACACGACCTAAGACACGGGCGTGTCCAAGGCCGTGTCGGGTGGTCAATAAATTGCGCTTGACGAAGTGTCGAGACAGTGAATACGGCTTGGAGCCCAGGCGTGTTCGAGTTTGACACGGGCGTGTCAAATAGGACACGGGCGTGTCCAAGACCCGTGTGAGTTTCGAGTTATTTTCGGGGTTGTGCCAATGGGGGCACACGACCAACCACACGGCCGTGTCAGTTTGAACACGGGCGTGTCAGGTCGAACACAGGCGTGTTGGATGCCCGTGTGTTTTTTGAGACACGTCGATTTTGACGGCGAATGAGGGACACGGCCCTAGACATGGGCGTGTTGCAGGCCGTGTTTGGCCCAGATTTTACTTTTCAGCTACGAATCGTAGCCGTTCGTTTCCTTATTTTGGGATCTGACGGTTAGAGGTTGTTCCTACTGGGATATACCCAGGATTGGGCCTTTGAAACCCTCATTTCACTTGAGTGGTTCTCTTTCTAAGTCTAGAGAGATGGTAGAGCAAAGGAGGAAGAAGAAGCCTAGATCCGGTCACCGGCGGAGCTTCGGAGCTTCAAATCGCGAACCGAGTTCGGATCTACGGAGGCAATGAGAGTGTGGTGCTTTTCATCTGCTTACATTTTCATGGCACCAAGGAAGAATGCTCAGGTAACGATTCTCTACTTGAGCATGTGAAGCTCTACTTCTTTTGCAAAGGGAATCCCGCTCTCGCGAGTTTGCAGGTGAGTTTGAGGCGTTCCTTCTGGTAGACATGAATAGTCCCCGTTGTGTACATGTAGAGTCTGTAGCCGAGAACGGATATATGCATGATGTGTGAAGCCTACCCGGACAAGTTGGTCTGGATCGGTGATGTTGCATTGCATAAATGGTCGGAGAAGATTCCGTGAGTTTGGTTGCTTTTCGGGTTTTCTACGTGGTAGATTGCAGCAGGGAGCCTTGAGGATTAACTCCAAGGTGCACCCGGAAAACTGGGCAGATACGTGATTCTGCCAATATGGTGGCCTGGGAGCCAACTTGAACATAACCGGGTTATGTGAAGTGTGTGACGGAAACGGGACTCAGAGAAGTTTGACCCGCGTATATGGCTTAAATTATCGTGGCGATGTGAATACGGTTTAGGCGGAACCGTACCCGTTCTATGTCGTTTGGTGTGAGCCATTGGCATAGATGAGGGTCTTCAGCAGTCTATGGCTTAAATTGACATGACCCATGCCGGGAAGACAAAATGCTCATAAGTTTGGCCGTCAAAGTGGCGGTGGTGAGACCGGGGTGTCTATGGCTTAAATCGACGTAACATTGACCGGTTCACCGAGAATGTGCCCTGAGTGCACGAGGTGTGTGGTCGTGCTTGCCTAAGCTTGTGATGCAATGCATTTATATACTGCTTGGTTATGCTAATAAAGTGCAGGGAAGGAGCATCGCCGACCCGAATTGGGGGCGGGATCGTTATAATTTGGTCAGCATTGCTGACCGTTTCTTTGATTTTCCACCGTTACGGTGGATTGTGCTTGCAGGTGCTGCGGAACCGAGCGGTAAATAGCGGGCTAAAGCCCAAGTTGTTGAGCTGGCCCTCGAAAGCCTAATTTGAGTGTTTTCTTTTATTCATGTATGGCTGGCCTGCGTGCCGAGGTTCGAAAGACATGTAATTTGAGGAAAACAATTGTAAGGCCTTAAGGCCAGTACTTGTGTATTTGTACTTCATTCCTTTTAGCATATTAGTGGACATTCATGCTAGTGTTGGGTTCTTTATTAATGCAACAATTTTAATTGCTTCCGCTAGAATGCTCTGTGTAGGAAGTTGGATTGGTTGGATGGTTTCCATTGAGTAACCACCCGGTCTTTCTGTAGTATATGGCGTCGGGCTTCGGCCGGACCTACTGTTATATGATATGCGACGGATAGGGGGTGTTACAATTTGGGACTCCTGGTTTCGGTCAGCCTTCAATGAATTCATGGACGAATTATTTTTAAGGGGTGGTGAGCACATGTATGTGCGTCATCATTATAACATCAAAAAAACCCATGAATGTCCACTTAGGAATGAAAATACACGTGTTTGAGGAACTTGTGTGTTCCTATAATTGCTTTTTGCAATTTTGTATGGTCGCTTAATAGTGTTTTGTACGACTATAGGTGACCAGAAGCGGTGCTAGGCCGTCAAAACATCCGGTTTCTGAGGATTATAGTGCACCTGGTGACGTGCCTGCAACCCTTCCCTCCGCTGAAACCATAAGAATGGTGGTGGATGCAGTGTTCGCTGCGATTGGTGCACAAAATGAAAGACGTGTGCAGTCCCCTATTTTTGAGGTAATTCCAATGTCGGGTGGTGTGATGGAGCAAACGACATTTATAAGACCGTTGGGTCAGCAATTGAACATGCTTTTAGTGCAGGGTACACACTCAGTTGAGGAATATTTGCAAGCGTTTCTGATGATAAGACACTACCCGGGCTCTGAAGTGGAGAGCGAGCAGTCGATGGTCGATAGGTTTTATAATGGCATGCGCGGCGAATTACGAGTTCTGCTGCTAGGACCAAAATTATTGGGATTCCGAGCCTTGGTGGAATCGGCCAGATCTTTGGAAGTAGATTTGGCAAAAGTCAATCGGACGTCGGAGTTCAGTGTACTAGACTCTCTAGATTATGCAAAGTCTGCATACCGAAGGAGGAGGAACAAGAAGTCTAAAATGTCTACTGGTCAGGCTCCATAATGTTGTTTTAAGTGTGGCAAGGAAGGGCACTTTGCCCGAGGCTGTCAGATTGGTGCTCAGAAGTTAAAGAAAGCTATGTCAGGAGCAGGTATAGGACAAAGTGCCAGAGATCTGAATCGAATCCAAGGAATCAAAGACTTGGATACACAGAAGACGGAATTCAAAATGCAGAACTCAAAGTTTGCGTACCGTAGGTGGTATAAGAAGGCGACGACTTCGAGTCCAGCTCCTTCTTCTGGTGCTTCTGGGACGACTACGGGTCGAACCCCGGGAGCATGCTTTAATTGTGGAAAGTCGGGACACTTTGCCCGAGACTGCTGGAACGGACGTCCCAAGTCCGAAAAGAAGCACGCTGTTGTGATGACAGGTACGGCCTAAAGTTATAGTAGTTTAACATTAAATACTTCTTGCCCTTGTGCATGTTAGCTTAGAACTGTTTGTGCTAAGCTTTGTTCTGATTTTCGATTAATTTAGCGAGAACACCGTTCACTTAGGGAGCTTCACATTCCCTTTTGACCAAAGGATTTGTATTGCGCGTCGGAGTACCTCCTTCGATGGCAAAAGACAAATTGGATGCGTTGTTGTCGTATAATGCTTATTGCACGCGAGTAGAATCTGCTGCGTTTAGGTGCTGATAGGGAGTCAAGAGTTCGACTTATAAGCGTCATTACTACGTTAGGGGAGCTCGACGTAATCTTTGGTATGGACTGGCTCTCGGAGCAGCAAGCATACATTGATCGAAATCGCAAGAAAGTCAAGTTGGGAACTGGTCGTGAGACGACATTTGTGGGCTTGAAAGGGGTCGAGCATGACATTGGTGTCTGCTCTTCAGTCGGTTAAGGCGGTTTGGTGTGATGCCAAACCGATCATACGCTCTTCGTATCGGTTAGCGCCTAAGGAGATGGAGGAGCTTAAGGTGAAACTTCAAGAGTTGCTGGAGCAAGGTTATGTGTGTCCAAGTTCGTCGCCTTGGAGCGCACCGGTCCTTTTGTGAACAAGAAGGACGAAAGCTTAAGACTTTGTATTGATTATCGAGAGCTGAACAAGCTAACGGAAAAGAAGAAGTACCCAATCCCTAGGATCGATGATCTTTTTGATCAGTTGGTCGGGTCAACGGTGTACTCTAAGTTGGATCTTAAGTCTGGTTACTATCAGCTGAGGATAAGGGAGAGTGATATCCCTAAGACATCGTTCAGTACAAGATACGGGCATTACGAGTTTACGGTCATGCCGTTTGGGCCGACGAATGTGCCGTCAGTGTTCATGGATTTGATGAACAGGAGCTTCAGGGAGTACTTGAACCATTTTGTGATCGTCTTCATCGACGATATTTTGGTGTACTCGCAGAGTGAGGAAGATCACTTCAGGCATCTTCATTTGGTTTAGGAGATGCTAAGGAGGAATTAATTGTACCCCAAGTTCTCAAAGTGTGAGTTTTGGTTGTCCTCAGTGGCGTTCCTCGGTCATATAGTGAGTGGGGAAGGTATTGCAGTGGATCTGGCGAAGATTGTTGCGATACAAGAGTGGCATGAGCTTTCTACGGTAGCGAATGTCCTGAGCTTTCTGGGGCTTACCGGCTATTATAGGCACTTCGTAGAGAACTTCTCGCGGATAGCATTACCTCTCACTACTTTGACGAGGAAGGAGTAGAAGTTCGTTTGGACGCCGGAGTGCGTGCGAGCTTTTGAGGAGTTGAAATGTTGGTTCACCACGACGCCTTTGTGTTGAGTTTGCCGAGTGGGACCGAAGGTTATGAGATTTATAGCGATGGTTCGGGCAGTGGTTTGGGTTGTGTGCTGCTACAGCATGGAAGCGTTATAGCATATGAATCGAGACAGCTGAAGGTGTACGAGAGGAACTATCCGGTCCATGACTTGGAGTTAGTGGCCGTGATTTTTGCCTTGAAGCTGTGGGGACATTATTTGTACGGTGTGAAGATTGATATATACACCAATCACAAGAGCCTGAAGTATTTGATTGATCAGAAAGATCTGAACCTACGACAACATATATGGATGGAGTTCCTGGGGGACTATACATTCAAGATCCACTACATGCCTGGTAAAGGCAATGCGGTTGCGGACGCGTTGAGTCGCCGGGCCCCAGCTCAAGCCAATTGGCTGTCGGTCCATGACGAGCGGTTTGTTCGGGAGTTAGAGGTGTTGGAGATCTTTTGCGTTGATAAGCAATCAAGTGCTGAAGCAGTATTGAATTGGACTGAAGTCCAATATGACCTGGCTGATCGGATTCGGCAGGCATTGGATATGGATGTCCACATGAAGCAACTCATGATAGAGGCTTTGGATGAGTCAAATTCCCAATTTGTTGTTGAGGACGGATTACTTTGGAAAGACGGTCGTCTGTGCGTCCCAAACGTGGGCAATTTGCGGGTGGATTTGTTGTACGAGGCGCATCATACCATGTACTCGATCACCCGGGGAGTAAGAAGATGTACCGCGAAGTTAAGAAATTGTTCTGGTGGCCAGGATTGAAAAAGGATGTGGCGCTCTACGTGGCGAAGTGTCAAACTTGCGCCTTGGTAAAGGCGGAATGCCAAAAGCCGGGAGGATTCTTGAAATCCTTGCCTATTCCGGAGTGGAAGTTCGACAACATCACTATGGACTTTGTGCACGGGTTGCCAAGGTCGCAAAAAGGGAACAACGCAATTTGGGTGGTCGTAGATCGTATAACGAAGGTGTCGCATTTCATTCCGCATAGGAAGGATGATCCGGTTGAGAAATTGGCAAAGCTATATGTGGATAATATTGTACGGCTTCATGGTGTGCCCCGCAGCATCGTGAGTGACCGAGATGGGCGGTTCACGTCCAATGATTGGAGGCTGGTGCAGCAGATGTTGGGAACAAAGTTGAGTTTTAGCACAACCTTTCATCGGCAAACGGATGGGCAGACCGAGAGGGTCAATAGGACAATGGAATACATGCTTCACATGTGTGTCCTGGACTTTGGAAAGCAATGGGAAGATCACCTATACTTGGTGGAATTTGCTTACAACAATAGCTACCAGGCGAGCATTCAAATGACGCCCTTCGAGGCCCTTTATGGTAGAAAATGTTGCACGGTGTTGTCTTGGTTGGAAACGGGTAAATCAAAGTTGTATAAGCGATTAGAGGTGGAGGATGCTACTTCTTTGTTGAGAACCATTCAGGAGAGGTTGCTAATCGCTCAGGACCGCCAGGTTAAGTACTATAATGCCAAGCACAGGAACGTGGAGTTCGCTATTGACGATTGGGTATACTTGAAGATCAAGCCGTTCAAGGGTGTCTCGCGGGTGCGGCGCTTGAAGAAGCTAATCCCGAGGTACCTTGGACCGTTTGAGGTTCTGGAGCGGATTGGTGAAGCAGAGTACCGGTTGAAGCTGTCTATAGTGCTTAGTGGTCTACATGATGTATTCCATATATCAGTGTTATGGAAGGCGGTGCAAGAGCCTACGCAAGTGATCGCGGTCGATCAAGTGCCGGTTGATAGTGGGTTGACGATGAAGGCAAGCCTGTACGTATTGAAGACTCGGAAGTCAAGCGGCTACGCAATAAAGGGATCAGGATGGTCAAGGTCCGTTGGGACAATTGCGGTCGAGAGGAGCTCTCTTGGGAGCAAGAGCAGACTATGCTTGAGGAGTACCCGGAGTTGTTTCACTCAGGTACCATTTAAGTTTTATGTTTCTTTCCTTTATGTAATTTCGAGGATGAAATTCTTTTAAGAGGGCGAGAGTTGTAACGCCCCTAAACTCAAAAGAGAGACGGGAGGCATTTTGGGCCAAATTTGGAATTTGGCAGGGGGCACACGGCCTGGGACACGGGCATGTCCCAGGGCGTGTCAGGCTCGAGTCGATGATTTGGCCGTGAGGTCGACAAATTTTTGGAGTCGACGATCGTCGAGCAGCGAACACGGCCTGATAAACGGGCGTGTCTCAGGTCGTGTAGAGCTCGTGTCGAGCTCGTGTCGACGATCTGCCAGGGAAGTCGACGATTTTCGCTCGACGTTTTGTCGAGACACGAAACACGACCTAGGATACGGGCATGTCCAAGGCCGTGTCGGGTGGTCGACGAACTGCCCTCGATGAAGTGTCGAGACAGTGAACACGGACTGGAGCCCAGGCGTGTTCGGGTTTGACACGAGCATGTCAAATAGGACACGGGCATGTCCAAGACCCGTGTGAGTCTCGGGTTGTTTTTGGGGCTGTGTTGATGGGGGCACATGGCCAACCACACGACCGTGTCAGTTTGAACACGGGCATTTCAGGTCGAACACGAGCGTGTTGGATGCCGATGTGTTTTTCGAGACGCGTCGATTTTGACGGCGAATGAGGGAGACGGGTGTGTCGCAGGCCGTGTTCGGCCCAGGTTTTACTTTTCAGCTACGAATCGTAGCCGTTCGTTTCCTTATTTTGGGATCCGACGGTTGGGGGTTGTCCCTACTGGGATATACCCGGGATTGGGCCTTTGAAACCCTCATTTCACTTGAGTGGTTCTCTTTCTAAGTCTAGAGAGAGGGGAGAGCAAAGGAGGAAGAAGAAGCGTAGATCTGGTCACCGGCGGAGCTTCGGATCTCCAAATCGCGAACCGCCTTCGGATCTACGGAGGCAAGGAGAGTGCAGTGCTTTTCATCTGCTTACATTTTCATAGCGCCAAGGAAGAACGCTAGGGTAACGATTCTCTACTTTAGCATGTGAAGCTCTACTTCTTTTTCATAGGGAAGCATGCTCTCGCGAGTGTGTGGTGAGTGTGAGGCGTTCCTTCGGGTAGACTTGAATAGTCCCCGTTGTGTACATGTAGATTCTGTAGCCGAGAACGGATATAGGCATGATGTGTGAAGCCTACCCGGACAAGTTGGCCTGGATCGGTGATGTTGCATTGCATAAATGGCCGGAGAAGACTTCGTGAGTTTGGTTGCTTTTCGGGTTTTCTACGTGGTAGATTGCAGCAGGGAGCCTTGGGGATTAACTCCAAGGTGCACCCGGAAAACTGGGCAGATACGTGATTCTGCCAACATGGTGGCCTGGGAGCCAACTTGAACATAACAGGGTTATGTGAAGTGTGTGACGGAAACGGGACTCGGAGAAGTTTGACCCGCGTATATGGCTTAACATGTCGTTGCGATGTGAGCACGGGTTAGGCGGAACCGTGCCCGTTCTGTGTCGTTCGGTGTGAGCCGTTGGCATAGATGAGGATCTTCGGCGGTCTATGGCTTAAATTGACGTGACCCATGGCGGGAAGACAAAATGCTCATGAGTTCGGCTGTCAAAGTGGCGGCGGTGAGACCGTGGTGTCTATGGCTTAAATTGACGTGACATTGACCGGTTCACCGAGAATTTGCCCTGAGTGCACGGGGTGTGTTGCCGTGCGTGCCTACACCTGTGATGCAATGCATTTATATACTGCTTGATTATGCTAATAAAGTGTAGGGAAGGAGCATCGCCGACCCGAATTTGGGGCGGGATCGTTATAATTTGGTCAACATTGCTGACCGTTGCTTTGATTTGCCACCATTGCAGTGGATTATGCTTGCACGTGCTGCGGAGCCGAGCGGTAAATAGCGGGCTAAAGCCCAAGTTGCTGAGCCGGTCCTCGAAAGCCTAATTTGAGTGTTTTCTTTTATTCATGTATGGCCGGCCTGCGTGCCGAGGTTTGAAAGACACGTAATTTGAGGAAAACAATTATAAGGCCATAAGGTCAGTACTTGTGTATTTGTACTTCATTCCTTTTGGCGTATTAGTGGACATTCATACTAGTGTTGGGTTCTTATTAATGCAACAATTTTAATTGCTTCCGCTATAATGCTCTATGTAGGACGTTGGATTGGTTGTGAATGAAATTGTACCCTATCACCTAGAGGGGGGGGTGAATAGGTGACCTTATCTTTTTAAAATTTTTAGGCAGATTATATCATAGATTTATAAATAATTCTTCACAGCAATTCAGCACAGCAATCACAGAATCACACACACAGAGTACAAACAGTTTTATAGTGGTTCCCCAAGGTCTGGTTACATCCACTTTCCCACTTTGCCTATATAGTAGTGTACTAGATTCGGCCAAACTCCTCCACTATTCCTCAGATCCTCAGATCTTACACTCAGAACCCCAAACAGGTTCCTACAGCTCAGAGTGATCCCACTCCTACAACTCAGGCTCAACAACCTACCACTCAGTCTTCACAAAGACCTACACTCAGCCACAAGGCCTACACTCAGAGAAATGAATATCCTACACTCAGGCACACAGGCCCTACCACTCAGCCTTTATAATTTCAGGCTTACATCTCAGATCCCTAAGGATCCTACAAGAAATTAAAAATACAATGTGTAAAACCTCAACTCAGAATAAGAGAGAAGAGTTGACAGGTTTCTTGATGAGTTCTTGGAAGAACTCTGCTGAGATCAACCTCCCTTGGCTTCCTTCAAAGCTTCTTGAATGTAGAACATAGTAGGGTTGATTCTCTATACAGCTGATCTTCAATCACTACAACTTAAGATTCAGATCTCAATCTGAAACCTTCTTCACAGCCTGGTTCAACAGCTGCCTTCTTGGAAGGAGCTCTCTCTCTCCAACTTCTTAGATCTTCACTTGAAGGTCTTCTTCTAGTTGTGTTTTACTTCAATGATTCCTTGATCACCTCTTATTGTTAATCATCTTCTGCTGTTGACAGAATAAGCCTTTATAAAGACTTTCTTCATGGTGACCGGCTGATCCGGTCCCTAACAACTTTCTGACAACTCTGACAGTTGCAGTAGACCGGTTGGAATGGAAGCTGTCATGTCATCCAGTCACTTCTTGAATTTTCTATAACTGTCTAAAAGTGTCGAGACAGTCTGTCTTTAAGTGTCGACACTGATAGACTAAGTGTCGACACACGTAGACTAAGTGTCGACACTAGCCTTCATGGTGTCGACACAACTCCTTGTGTTGTAGAAATTACTTCGCGACACAGCTTCTTTATCATGTGTCGACACTGATAATGTGTGTCGACACAACTCCTTGCTCTTCAGTACATTTTTTATTTCTTGTAAGTGTTGACACAACTCTTTTGTGTCGACACATCTTCTTGTGTTGAACTTGTTAAGTGTCGACACATTTTCTTGGTGTCGACACATGCCTTCTGTGTTGAACCTTTTGCTGAGTGTCGACACATCTGCTTGGTGTCAACACTTATACTTAGACTTCATTGAAATTTGCTGAGTGTCGACACAGCTCCTTGTGTCGACACTTTCTTCATGTGTTAAGACTTTTGCTGTGTGTCGACACATTCTTCATTATGTCGACACTTGTACTTAAACTCTGTTGAAGTTTAGTGAGTGTCGACACAGCCTCCTAGTGTCGACACTTGTACTTGAACTTTGTTGTTGTTTTGCTGAGTGTCGACACAGCCTCCTAGTGTCGACACTTTCTGATGTCGACAAGGTTCCTCTGGGCGTCGACACTGCTTCTAAGTGTCGACACAGCTTCTCTGGACATTTCTTCATTGAGTGTCGACACAGCCTCTATGTGTCGACACTTTCCTTCTGGTGTCGACTCTGCATCCCAAGTGTCGACACAATTACTCCAAGTGTCGACACTGCTTCTCTGGGTGTCGACACAAGTCTTCTTAAGTGTCGACACTATTCTTTTGGGTGTCGACACATGGACTTAGAAATTTTTCAGCTTTCTCTGCAAATACTTAACCTGCACAAGGTAACTCAAAATACATCAATTACATTTTGATGTATATCATTGAGTAGGGTGAGGCTTCTTCAAATCCGGTACATTTATTCCAATATACCCAACAATCTCCCCCTATTTGGAGAAGTCATAACCCTTAGTCAATGATATACACCATATATAACAAATTCACAGTATGATGTAAAACAGCATTATATAACAGGGTAAGTACATAAACATGTATAAACAAAACATGCATACTCAAATTTCTCAGAACATTAATGTAATAGATTTAACATATATCACATTGTTCTAACAACATATTCATTATCCAAAAGTTTACAGACAGTTTAAAAATCAAATGATTACAACTGTAAACTAAAGGAAAATTCTATCCTATTGCGGCTCAGGCTCCTTGATAACTATGCCCTTTCCAGATTGTATCTTTGCTTGGACAGGAGCTTCAGTGTCTTCAGCAGTAGCAGGTTTTTTTCCTTTAAGATCCTTATTTTTCTGCTCTTCAGCCTTGATCTTCTCCCTTTCAAAGTAATGATAAGGCTTTGGAAAGTACTTGCTAGGCTCCTGGGCAGTAGGAGGTAGCTTTCCCATCTTAGCCTTTCTTCTATATTTGATTGTCTCTGAGATATCTGCAAAGAGAAAATACCAAACTAACAATTCATCAAGGCAAGTATACCTATCGAAATGCAGCTAGGGGACACAAGTGTCGTATTGAAATCCGGGAACAATTGAGTAAGCTTACTCACACGAAATCTATTATTTTATCGACGGCAAAATAAGGCTTGGCTAAATGTACTAAAAGAAGAGAACTACTTGTATGAAAAGATAAAGAGAGCGATTAACTTAAGCTTAGTAACGATGAAGGGAAAATGCACTCGATCAGAAATCACCTCGGCAAGAGTGATTAGAAAAATACGATAAATAAACCTAAGCTAATTAGGGTAAAGGTCTTTGACCGTGGAGGTTCCATGAATATTGACACGCTTCTCTCGAAGGCCGTGCCTAACTGAGTTTAGGAAGGTCCGACCGACTTTCGCCTAAATCGGAGGCCTAAAACTCGCTTTACGCGGTGAACCCCTCTAATGGATTTTACTCCAATCCGGGAGATTTGATCGTCTGCCTCTCTCGAGGGGTGCGAACAACTCCCTTTACTCTTGAGTGCTCATCTTCAAACTTTTGGCCTCTCGGCTAACCCAGAATGAAAGCAAAGGTGGAGAGTATATATCGATAATATACCTCCAACCCGTGATAAATCAAGAGTAATTCAAAGCTAAACCCTAAAAAGAAAAGGTAAGATTCAAAGCATCATAACCTAATCACTCGAACCTCGGATCATTAGATCGAGTACATGGAGGATTAGTTAATCATGGTGAGGTGGAAGAGGGGGATGAGTCGAAGAAAAATACTGAAAACAGAGCAGGAACGAAAAAGAAAACAACACTTTTTATTTATAGAAACAGTGATCTACAGCTTGAAAATGAGAGATTACAAGAACATGAAAAGGAAACTACACTATCATTAGCGTCATACTACAGAAAGAAGCTAGGAGCTAATACAGGGAAAGCATAAAGCTAGAGCTACGAACTAGAAATGAAAATACATGCTTAAAAGTTCAGAAAAACAAAGGACAGAACCTCCCCTCTCAAAGTGAAAGTTGTCCTAAAACCCCTGGAGTTGGGCTCTATTTATAGAATTTTTCGGGTCGGGTCATGCCCCCCTGTCACGCCCTGGTCGGGCGTGACCCTGGGGCGTGACACATTCGGCGCGACTTTTTCGGGCAGGAATTGAATTCTGACAGAGTTGTTGCGGTACACGCCCACAAGTCACGCCCTGGTAGGGCGTGTACCTGGGGCGTGTTCTTTGCGGCGTGACTTTTTCGGGCTGAAGTTGAATGCTGGAGGTGACGGGCGGAATTGCTGAAGTACACGCCCATATGTCACGCCCGGGTCAGGCGTGACCCTGGGGCGTGACACTTTCGGTGCGACGGTGGAGCGGGAAAAACGAGCGCGCTGCGGCGATTCCTCGGAACCTGGGGACACGCCTATAGTACACGCCCGTGTCTGGTATGTCACGGGCGTGACCGAGGGCGTGTACACTAAGTTTCCATGGAATGCAGTTTCGGACCAATTGCTTCATTCCTCTGGGTACACGCCCTAGGTACACGCCCTGGTAGGGCGTGACCTTGGGGCGTGTCACAGCAAACTTTGGCTGAAAGCCGTGAAAACCTGCAAAAAGCAGAAAAAATGCATTAGCGACAAAAATATATACAAAGGGGAATCAAAACAAGTACTTTACAAGACATGATTGGCTTTAAAACCCCGAAAATATCCTAATAAAATTGACTGCAAACGTATTATCAAATTCCCCCAAGCTTAAGTTTTGCTTGTCCCCAAGCAAAGATATAAAGACAAGCTAATCATAAAAAGTGACTAATTCAAAAAGTTTTAATCATACTCACACAAGTACTATGCGAAATTCTTGGCAGGGAGAATGTAAAACGTAAATCTAAAACAATTATTTAGGTATGGTTTTAACTTTTATAAACTTTACTTAATAAAAATAAATCATCCAGAATTTTGACGAAATTCTTTAAATAGATTTGAGCAAGGCAATGAAAATGAAAAGAACGTATTGAGTTATTACTAGATCCAAGCAATGCATTATAATTATATCAATTAAATAACAAAAATCTAAGTTTAAATCCAAAACTAAAACTGATTTACTTTTCTTCTTTTCTTAGTTGTTAAATAAAATTAAAAAAAGGGGCGTGAATCAAAAGGACTTAATAGGACCGAAACGTTTGGTTTAGGAATATGAATAGGAGTGGAATTC
Source organism: Platanthera guangdongensis (assembly GCA_039583875.1). Lineage (NCBI taxonomy): Eukaryota > Viridiplantae > Streptophyta > Magnoliopsida > Asparagales > Orchidaceae > Platanthera > Platanthera guangdongensis. Next base: position 159,463,380 of record CM077151.1, read on the forward strand.
AAATATAAACATGGAGGCTTAAAAATCACACTAAACCAAAACAACGAGTTTCAAAAAAAAATAAATTTATTTTAAACAAAATATGTATAAATAAATTTATTTTTTTCTCTTTATGATTTTTTTTATCTCTTTTTTTTTTCTTATTTTCATTCATTTTTGTTTTCTTCTTCTTTTTTTTTTTTCAATTTATTGCTTTTGAGTACACTTTTTTTCAACAATTTCTCCAAAGATAACACAAAATTTCCTATCAAACAAAAGTAGCGTGATTAGATAGGTAGGAATTTGGGCTTTGGTGAAAATGAAATGGTGTGTGGAGTTTATCAAATGAATTTGGAAAAAAGGCTCAAAAGCGGCTAACTAGTGGTAAAGAGTTTAGGTTGGCAAGAAAGCTCAAACGTAAACAAAAATGGCCTAAATCATTTTCACGCATTTTTTTTAAAATTTATTTAAAACATAGAGTCGATAAATTTCAAAAAGCAAGTTCGAGATAATAAAAGAAGATTGATGAAATTATCTTGAAAATAAAAATAATATGTCACTTGGATCGTTCATATCTACTACGTTATTCAAAATATGTTCTTACAAAAATCATCTAAAGACGAAAAGGAAAATAGTGGATGATAAATTTTTAGAGAAAGTAAAGAAAATAAAGAACGGAAAACCATAATAGAAATGCACGGTTTAGAGAAATATTTTACCTTAACATGCTACCGTGAATTAGAAACACAGCATGGCCAACATTTTACTTGTGAAATATGATTAAAAAGAATGATTAGAAAAATTATAACTAACTACGTTGTTTATAAAGAAGTTTGAGAAAAACAAAGCATAAACATGGGGTACTTATTGAAATACCAAAATGCAGCTATATATATAAGAATTTTTTGAAATTTTGTGAAATTTTGGATTTTTTTTTTTTTGGGGATATTTACAAATCAAAACGAAAACAAAAAGAAGGACTTTTGGGATATTTACAAAACAAAAAGAAAACAAAAAGAAGGAGGAAGTCCTCCGCCAAGCTTAAAATCTACATTGTCCGCAATGGAGAAGGAGGTCGGAGAACGAGAGAAAAGTAAAGTACAGAAATAAAAGACAGAATTGAAAAGCAGGTACTTCCCCGGTTTTATTTTGCTGGGCAAGTTGAGTGATGCCGCTCCTCCATGCCTGTGCTGTGGAGCTTCATGAAACGTCGTCCGGCGGACTTTGGCATGGAAGCAGAACCGTTGGAGCAGGCGATCGCAGAAGTTTCAGCTTGCCGGAGCCATTCGGGGCAAAAAGTGTAAAATAAAGAAAACAGAAAAAGATAACTTGGGTTGCCTCCCAAGAGCGCCCTTTGTTTAAAGCGTCGTTTGAGCTCGACGCATCAAAATAATAATGTCCCAAATATTGTTTAACAATAAAGTTCGAATAAATGTCAAAGTTTGTGAGTAAAATAATGTTCAGATTAATCAAATGTCAGGACCGGAAAGATAGAGTTAACAGGGTTTAAACTGACATCATCACAGAAATACAGTTTAAGACGCTGACCATTCACTTTGAAAGTACCCTTATCAGGGTGAGAAATTAAAACAGTACCATAAGAAAAGACTTCTAAAACAGTAAAAGGCCCAGACCAACGTGATTTTAATTTACCCGGGAATAAACGTAAACGAGAATTATAAAGAAGCACTTGGTCGCCTGGCTTAAAGATTTTTGGGTGCCTAAGATGTCGATCGTGTAAACGCTTCGTCCGCTCTTTATAAAGTCGGTTATTTTCATATGCGTAAGAGCGCCACTCGTCGAGTCCGTTAAGTTGAAATTTTCTAAAATCGCCGACAGAGTGGGGATCGAAGTTTAAAAATCGTAAGGCCCAAAAGGCGCGGTGCTCTAACTCTACGGTTAAATGACACGATTTTCCATAAACCAACCGATATGGCGTACATCCGAGGGCGGTTTTGTACGCTGTTCGGTAGGCCCATAGAGCATCGTCTAATTTGGCTGACCAGTCTTTTCTAGATGTGGAAACAGTCTTTTCTAAAATTCTTTTTATTTCTCTATTCACTACTTCGACTTGTCCGTTAGTTTGGGGGTGGTAGGCAGTGGAAAGCTTATGAGTAACGCCATATTTAGTTAGGATTTTTGAAAATTGTGCGTTACAGAAATGGGAACCCCTATCACTAACGATAGCGCGCGGCGTACCGAATTGAGAAAATAATTTTTTGAGGAAATTAACTACGACTCGGGCATCATTCGTAGGAAGAGCTTGGGCTTCGGCCCAACGTGAAACATAATCAACGGCAACTAAAATATACTTATTCCCGAAGCTAGAAGGAAAAGGGCCGACAAAATCAATCCCCCAGAGGTCGAAAACTTCGCACTCTAGGAAATAATTTTGTGGCATTTCATTTTTATTCGAAATATTCCCCGACCGTTGGCAACTATCACACCTACTCACAAAGGCATGCGCGTCTTTAAACAGGCTGGGCCAGTAAAAACCCGCGCTTAACACTTTGTGAGCGGTGCGAGCAGCTTGATAGTGCCCACCTGTCGGTCCTTCATGCAAATGTTTAATAATATCTAATCCTTCATTAAAGGAAACACACCTCCTGATCACTTGGTCTGCACAGACTTTAAAAAGATGCGGGTCCTCCCAAAAGTAGTTCTTCAATTCAGAAAAGAATTTCTTCTTTTGCTGAGACGAGAACTCTTTTGGGAGCACATGAGCCACTAGATAGTTGGCGATGCGGGCAAACCAAGGAGAAGTAGATGTGTTAATTATGAAAAGCTTCTCATCAGGGAAATAGTAATGAAAAGAATTTTCATCTAATTGCTCGATAAACGGGTTGTCTAGGCGCGAAAGGTGGTCGGCGGCCAAGTTCTCGGCCCCTCGCTTATCACGGATCTCTAAGTCAAACTCCTGGAGGAGTAAGACCCAGCGAATCAAGCGAGGCTTGGCATCCGTTTTAGAGAGAAGATATTTGAGGGCCGAGTGGTCCGTAAAAACAATGATTTTCGAAAGAGTAATATAAGGGCGAAATTTGTCAAATGCGAATACTACCGCTAAGAGCTCCTTCTCGGTTGTGGTGTAATTTTCCTGTGCAGATGTGAGTGTTTTACTAGCGTAATAAATGGGGTGGAAGTTTTTGGAAATACGTTGACCTAGTACGGCTCCCATCGCATAACTACTCGCATCACACATTATTTCAAATGGAAGATCCCACACCGGAGCTATCATGATTGGCGCATTAACTAATTTTTCTTTTATTAAATTGAAGGCAGCTAGACAGAGGTCATCAAAGATGAATGGGGCGTCTTTTTCTAAGAGATGGGTAAGAGGCTTGGTGATTTTGGAAAAGTCCTTTATGAAGCGGCGGTAGAAACCCGCATGACCCAGGAAACTTCTTATGGCTTTTATGTTCGTAGGTGGCGGCAGTTTCTCGATAACTTCTATTTTCGCAACGTCTACTTCAATACCCCTTTCAGAAATTTTATGTCCCAAAACTAACCCTTCCCTTACCATAAAATGACATTTTTCCCAATTTAAGGCGAGGTTAGTTTCTTCGCATCGCTCTAGGACTTTTTCGAGGTTCTCTAAGCAACTATCGAAGGAATTCCCGAAGACGGAGAAATCATCCATGAAGACTTCCATAATGCTTTCTACGTACTTGTCAAAGATGGCGAGCATACATCGTTGGAATGTAGCCGGCGCATTGCACAATCCAAACGGCATTCTTCGGTAGGCGAAGGTGCCGAAGGGACAAGTAAACGTAGTTTTCTCCTGGTCCTCGGGGGAGATGGGGATTTGAAGATACCCCGAGAGGCCATCGAGAAAACAATAAAAGCTATGTCCGGAAAGTCGTTCTAAAATTTGATCAATGAACGGCAAGGGGAAGTGATCCTTGCGGGTGGCGTCATTCAACTTACGGTAATCTATACACATTCGCCATCCGGTCACCGTCCGAGTCGGGATTAATTCATTATTTTCATTACTTACGACCGTTATCCCTCCCTTCTTTGGTACTACCTGCACTGGGCTAACCCACTTACTGTCGGATATAGGATAGATAATTCCTGCGTCTAACAATTTCATAACCTCGCCCTTAACTACGTCTTTCATGTTTGGGTTTATACGGCGCTGAGGTTGTATAGAGTTACGAGAATTATCTTCCATTAAGATTTTATGAGTGCAGAAAGATGGGCTTATGCCCTTGATATCAGATATCTGCCAAGCAATAGCTTGGCGATGCTTTTGTAAAATTGAAAGAAGTTTATTTTTTTGTGCATCCGTGAGGTAGGCCGAAATTATGACAGGCAGCTTAGAGTCTTTTTCTAAGAAAGCGTATTGAAGGTGCTCTGGTAGTTCTTTCAGTTCCAAGGTAGGGGGGTCATCATACGAGGTCTTGGAAATTTGTTCTTTTTCAAAAACTATGTCCTCGTACACTTTTTTATAAGTAAAATTAAAAGGGGTGTTGCTAGCGGCCATGGAGGCTTCGTGCAGCGATTCAGTTGGAAAAGTAGAAGAGGAACAGAAATCAAAAAATTCTTTTTCAAAATCAGAGGAGCGAGTGGAGGATTCTTCACTTAGGTGTAGAGATTCAGTTGGAAGAGTAGGAGAGGAACAAAAATTGGAAAATTCTTTGTCAAAATCAGAGGTGGGAGAGAAGGATTCTTCACTTATGGTATCCATGAAAAAACAGGAGTCATCATTAGCTAGTGTGTTCTTCATCGAGGGGGTGATAGAGAAAGTTACCTCATCGTCGCCCACTCGAAGGAAGAGCTTACCATTGCTTACATCAATGATAGCTCGGGAGGTGGCAAGGAAGGGTCGGCCAAGGATCAGGGGAACCTCGACGTCTTCTTCGATATCTAAAATGACAAAGTCCACCGGGAAGATGAACTTGTCAACTTTGACTAGGACGTCCTCCACTATTCCTAACGGGTATTTGACTGACCTGTCGGCTAGCTGGATACTCATTCGTGTGGGGTTGAGACTACCAATTCCTAACTTTTTGAACAACGAGAGGGGCATAAGATTAATACTCGCACCTAAGTCGGCTAAAGCATGTTTGACAAAGAGATCACCAAAGACACACGGGATAGAGAAACTACCCGGGTCACTGATTTTTTTCGGTAATCCGTTTGTCAAAACCGCCGAGCACGCGACATTTAACGTGACATGAGAAAGGTTCTCTAACTTCTTCTTGTTAGTTAGGAGGTCCTTAAGGTATTTTGCGTACTTCGGCATCTGGGATATGGTTTCGTGGAAAGGCAGATTTACGTGGATTTGCTTAAACATTTCCAAAAAACGGGTGTATTGATCATCCTGTCGTTGTTTATTAAGTTCGGAAGGGTATGGCGGGGATGGATTATTTTTAAAGGTGGGTGGTGGAGTGAATTCTTTTTCTACGATAGGGGTGATAATTTCTTCGGCAGAGGATGGAATTTTTAAAAGGGGAACGGAGCTTTGATTTTCAAAAACGGGAGCGGAGCTTTGATTTTTAAAAACGGGAGCGGAGCTTGCCTCGGGTTCTTCACTTACCATACCAGGAACTTTCTTCCCACTCCGAAGAGTTATAGCTTTCGCTTGCTCTCTCGGGTTGGGCTCGGTATTGGAAGGAAGAGACCCTACGGGTCGCTCAGAAATCATTTTAGCGAGCTGTCCTACCTGATTTTCTAAGTTTTTAACACTTCCGGTTAAGGTCCTAATCGTAGCGTCATTAGCATTCATGTATTTTGAAAACACTTCCTCCAAATTTGGAGGTTTTGGAAAACTTTGAGGAGGTGGTGGTGGAGCAGAAAAATCACTTTGCGGTGGCGGGCGCACAGCATTCGATGGATTGCTCCATGAAAAATTCGGATGATTTCTTAACGCAGGATTATAACTATTTGGAAAATTAAAACCAGGAGGATTATAATTCGCAGCAGAAAAATTATTAAAAGCAGTTCTAGGCATATTATTTACATAATCCAAATGTTCGGCGGGAGGAGTTGCAGATTCCCATACCTGAGGGGCGGAGGCAGCAGTCATCTCCGTAATTTTTTTGCTTAATATTTCAACTTGCAGTGCGAGTTGTGAGACGTTGTCCACTTCAAAGAGACCTGCAGGTTTGTTTGGGCGGGACCTAGGCACATTCCACTGGTAAGTGTTCATGGCCATGTCTTCAAACAGCTCAAGAGCTGCTTCCGGGGTCTTATGGTTTAAAGTACCGCCAGAAGCTGCGTCTATCATTTGCTTCGTGCTTTGATTTAGCCCATTATAAAACGTCTGCACCTGCAACCATACAGGCAGAGCGTGATGTGGGCATCGTCTTAATAATTCTTTAAATCTTTCCCAGGTTTCGTAAAGGGTCTCAGAGTCTATCTGTCCAAAGGCAGAAATGTCATTCCTAAGTTTATCTGTTTTAGCAGGCGGAAAATACTTGGCCAAAAATTTTTCAGTTAATTGCGTCCAAGTAGTTATGCTATTTTTAGGAAGGGTGTTCAGCCACTGCTTAGCCTTAATTCTAAGAGAGAAAGGAAATAATCTTAGCCTAATAGCATCATTTGTGACACCATTTATCTTGAAGGTGTCACAAATCTCAAGAAAGCTGGCTATGTGTGCGTTCGGGTCTTCATCTTGAAGCCCGTCAAATTGCACATACTGCTGCACCATTTGAATTATGCTAGGCTTCAGTTCAAAATTATTATTATTTATTGCAGGGCGAACTATACTCGTTTCTGTACCCTCGAGATTTGGTCGTGCATAATAGGACATAGGCCTTTGCACGACTTCCTCCACGTTGGGTTCTGCCATTCTTAAGGTAGAAAATGACTCGGAATCCTCAACCGGCACTTGGGTAGTAGGGCCTTGAAATCACGATCTTCTCCGAAGAGTACGCTCAATTTCGTGGTCCAGGTCCAAAGTAACCGACGGACTACCGCGGGTCATACACTAGAAGAAAAGAGGAGAAGCAAGACTAAAAAGTAAAAAAAAGCTAATGAAGTTGGAAAATTTTTTTTGAAATAGATTTTTTATATTTTAACTCCCGAACTTCCCAAGGGCTACCCGGTGAAGGGTTCGCAAGGTACTAGACAAGATAGTGGCATTTAGAGCCACTTTGCCCTTTTCGAGAGAGTTAGGTGGTGTAGAAAATTTTGTGATGTGGGTTTCTATTACGAATGCGGTAAAATAAAGCCTGCCAATTAACTCAAGTGAGTAGGCGGAAAAATAAAATACGCACACTTGCTTGAAATAAACCAGCCAATTAACTCAAGTGAGTAGGCGGAAAAATAAAAGATACGCACACTTGCTTGAAATAAACCAGCCAATTAACTCAAGTGAGTAGGCGGAAAAATTAAAGATACGCACACTTAACAAAATCCAGCCATTTAACTCAAGTGAGTAGGCGGAAAAAATTGAAGAAGGAGGCTGAGAAAGAGAAGTGATAAAATTAATATATTCGCGTTTTCAATTTATCAACAAGCGTTGCTTCCCCGGCAACGGCGCCAAAAACTTGATTGTCTCTGAGATATCTGCAAAGAGAAAATACCAAACTAACAATTCATCAAGGCAAGTATACCTATCGAAATGCAGCTAGGGGACACAAGTGTCGTATTGAAATCCGGGAACAGTTGAGTAAGCTTACTCACACGAAATCTATTATTTTATCGACGGCAAAATAAGGCTTGGCTAAATGTACTAAAAGAAGAGAACTACTTGTATGAAAAGATAAAGAGAGCGATTAACTTAAGCTTAGTAACGATGAAGGGAAAATGCACTCGATCAGAAATCACCTCGGCAAGAGTGATTAGAAAAATACGATAAATAAACCTAAGCTAATTAGGGTAAAGGTCTTTGACCGTGGAGGTTCCATGAATATTGACACGCTTCTCTCGAAGGCCGTGCCTAACTGAGTTTAGGAAGGTCCGACCGACTTTCACCTAAATCGGAGGCCTAAAACTCGCTTTACGCGGTGAACCCCTCTAATGGATTTTACTCCAATCCGGGAGATTTGATCGTCTGCCTCTCTCGAGGGGTGCGAACAACTCCCTTTACTCTTGAGTGCTCATTTCAAACTTTTGGCCTCTCGGCTAACCCAGAATGAAAGCAAAGGTGGAGAGTATATATCGATAATATACCTCCAACCCGTGATAAATCAAGAGTAATTCAAAGCTAAACCCTAAAAAGAAAAGGTAAGATTCAAAGCATCATAACCTAATCACTCGAACCTCGGATCATTAAGATCGAGTACATGGAGGATTAGTTAATCATGGTGAGGTGGAAGAGGGGGATGAGTAGAAGAAAAATACTGAAAACAGAGCAGGAACGAAAAAGATAACAACACTTTTTATTTATATAAACAGTGATCTACAGCTTGAAAATGAGAGATTACAAGAACATGAAAAGGAAACTACACTATCATTAGCGTCATACTACAGAAAGAAGCTAGGAGCTAATACAGGGAAAGCATAAAGCTAGAGCTACGAACTAGAAATGAAAATACATGCTTAAAAGTTCAGAAAAACAAAGGACAGAACCTCCCCTCTCAAAAGTGAAAGTTGTCCTAAAACCCCTGGAGTTGGGCTCTATTTATAGAATTTTTCGGGTCGGGTCACGCCCCCCTGTCACGCCCTGGTCGGGCGTGACCCTGGGGCGTGACACATTCGGCGCGACTTTTTCGGGCAGGAATTGAATTCTGACGGAGTTGTTGCGGTACACGCCCACAAGTCACGCCCTGGTAGGGCGTGTACCTGGGGCGTGTTCTTTGTGGCGTGACTTTTTCGGGCTGAAGTTGAATGCTGGAGGTGACGGGCGGAATTGCTGAAGTACACGCCCATATGTCACGCCCGGGTCAGGCGTGACCCTGGGGCGTGACACTTTCGATGCGACGGTGGAGCGGGAAAAACGAGCGCGCTGCGGCGATTCCTCGGAACCTGGGGACACGCCTATAGTACACGCCCGTGTCTGGTATGTCACGGGCGTGACCGAGGGGCGTGTACACTAAGTTTCCATGGAATGCAGTTTCGGACCAATTGCTTCATTCCTCTGGGTACACGCCGTAGGTACACGCCCTGGTAGGGCGTGACCTTGGGGCGTGTCACAGCAAACTTCGGCTGAAAGCCGTGAAAACCTGCAAAAAGCAGAAAAAATGCATTAGCGACAAAAATATATACAAAGGGGAATCAAAACAAGTACTTTACAAGACATGATTGGCTTTAAAACCCCGAAAATATCCTAATAAAATTGACTGCAAACGTATTATCAATATTGCACAATGGCGTCTTTCCTGGAATCATGCTTCCTCCACTCCAGTTTAGAATACCACTTGTTTTTATCCTGAATATTGTCTTTGGCAGCCTTCCATGCAGTCAAGATAATATTCCTGGAAGTGGGCTCCATTGTTCAAAGTCAGGCCTAAGTTCAGCTTGCTCTCTGAATCTCTTCTTAGACAATTGAGTCTCTTGTTCCTTCAGCAAAGCTTCTTGTTCTTTCAGTATAGCCTCTGGCACTAGCTGAACCACTTTCTCTATGATGACCTTCTCAATTCTCTCAGGAGGGCTATACATTGATTGTATGTCTTGATGTACCATATCAAAGTCTGGTGGAGGGTATATCACTTGAGCAACTTCAGCTGGCTCCCCTCCAAGATATGCAGGATTAATTCCAGACTCTGCCACATTATCATCATCACATAATGGAGGATATCCAAGGGTGGCTCTGATGGAATTTGAAATCCACTTTGCATGATCAGAGCTGGCTTTGACTAACACCCTCTCCCCCTTTATGACTTCTCTTTCAATGTGATCTCTTAGATCATCTTTCTGAAATCTTATCTGTGCATTCAGATAATTTACTCCATCCTTGTAGAAAGGTTTCAACCTTTGGAGCTTTTCAGTAATTAACTTCTGGGAATCCTGAAGTGCAGAAGTAACAGCAGTTAAGCTCTCTTGCAATGCTTTGTCAAATTCTTCTTTGGCAGTGGTCATGGCTGTAGTCTGACCAGTAGCTATATTCTTCATTTCTGTTACTATTGCATTGTGTGAAGCAGTGAGATTGTCATTCATTCTCAGCTGGTTCTCCAGGACATACCCTTGCTTCACTGCAATTTCATCCACTTGAGCTTTGATCTTCTCCTGATGAGTTGCTAGATAGAGTACTGCATTTCCTCCCTTATGAAAGCAGTCAGTCATCTCTTTCTTATTCAGATTCATTTCAAATCTGATAGACTTAATATCTTGTGCAAGATCAAATTGTAATGACTTATGCCCTTCATCGATATAAGATTGTAAAGCCTGTCTTTGCTCATCCATTTTTATTTGTAAAGCAACCATCAGAGAACTGAAATCTGTAGATGGGGCAGGCTGTGGTGCAGGCTGTGGTGCTATTGTTTGTAAAGCCTTCTTATATGACTGGCTCCTCCTCTTGAAAACTTGAAATTTTCTCTTCTTGGCTCTTGCAGCCTCTTCATCTTCAGATGTGCTGGCTATATCTACCCTGTCCTTAGGGCTAGAGGGTAAATCCTTGTCAGTCCTAGGAACCTGCTCAGCATCCTTTGGAACTTCAGGTTCTTTTCTTGTAGTTTCTTCTTCAATCTCCACATGCTCCCCCTCAATAACTACTTTCTCCCCCTCAGCAGCAGCTTTTTCCACTTCAATATCAGTTTGAAGAAGGTCAGGGAGCAGTTCTTCCAAAGTAAATTCCTGTTGAGGATGGGGTGGAGAATCTCTTAGATCATCAATCACTTGATTAGCAACAGATGTGTCCTCCATGACAACATCTTAGTGTTGACTAGGAATCTGAGGTTGCTGATTAACATCAGACAATCTGTCAGTCATATCTTCATTTTCAATAGATAAATCTAAATGGTTGATTTCAGTTATTACCTCAAGTATTGTGTGGGTAGCTTGTTCACTGTCTAGTGTAGTGGGTTCTTCCACCAGTAGAGGCCCCCCCTAGATGGAATTCAGGTTAATTGGGCTAGCTTGTGGTAGCTCCCCCTGCCTTGATGCATCTTCTTGTCTAGCAGGTGACTGGCCAGCATTTCCTGTGTCTTCTTCATCAGGAGTGAACACTACATGCTCTTCAGAGCTGCTTGATGATTCTTGAGCCATAGGGGCTGTCTTTTTCTTCTTCTTCAGAGGTGTTTCTTTCTTAGGAGTTGGCATTTCCTTGGTCAAGACTCTATCCCACCTAGAGAAGATTCTCATATCCATCTTCCTCATGTGGTTGATTTTAGATTCAGCTGCTTGACTCATTACCTCTGGTATACTACCAGCTAGGTATAGACTTATTATTCTACCCAAATTTGGCTTCTTCAAACTCTCTTTTATCTTCTCAAACACTACTGCAGACCAATCAGTTTCTAGTTTGAAGATAAGTCTTGTCATTAGACTGAACATATAAGCAGATATTCTATCATGTCCTCCAGGTTTGCTCAAGATAACCTTGCCAACAATTTCAGATAAAAATTTGCCTTGCATGTTCATTCCCTTTCTATTGAACACAGATCCAATTTTCAGATTTGAGTCCAAACCACACCATGTTAATGCTTCTCTAGTCTTAGTAGCAGAAACATCTTCTTCTTCCTTAGCCCTAGGTAGTTGAAGTACCTTTCTCAGACTCTTAGGAGAGATCTTCACCTTTTCCCCATGAACTCTTGACTTAATTTTGAGTCCTGATTCATCTAGGGTTGCTGCATTCAGAAATTCCAGGACTTCTTTCTTCCAGATCTTAATTAGTTCTGAAACAAGAAATTCTAACCCAGTCGCGGCTATTAGGGTTATCACGCCTTTGATCTCTGGTTCCGCGTCATCAAATGCATGGCGAACGAGTTCATATCCTTCATTCACATTCTCTTCTAGCTTGGGTGCCATTAGGGTTTCAAGAAATTTGAATTAGAGAAGAGGGATGTCGACACACAAGTTTGGTCTCGAAACTTTGGTGAGCGTGTCGACAGACAAAGGCAAAAACCTATTTATATCTTTCAAGAATCGAAGATGAAAGGGTGCATCAAAATACTTAAATTGTGTCGACACTGTTGAAAAGTGTCGACACAGACTTATAATGTCTCGACAACTATGTGTCGACACAAGTATAGTCGACAGAATATATGTATAGACACTTGTTTATGTGTCGACACCGCTTAGCTCAACACTTATTCGAGAATTTACCAGACTAATGTTGAGTAAATCCTAAGTGTCGACACCACCTTGGATGTGTCGACACCTACTATTTAAGTGTCGACACTTTTCTTCTTAATTGTCGACACAGACGGTCTAGATGTGTCGACACCATTTCTCTGAAATGTCGACACCACTTTTTTGTGTCGACACAGACAACTCTGTGTGTCGACACCATTTTACTTAGCCAATTTTTGAAAACTTAATCTAGCTTTATCATACCTAATTCAATTTTGAACCTATTGAATTTGGTTTCATCTAAGGGCTTAGTATACATGTCAACTAGTTGATTATCTGTATTAATAAAATCTAGGTAAATATCTCCTTTTTCCACATGTTCTCTTAGAAAATGGTATTTTATTTATATGTGCTTAGTCCTACTATGGGAGACAGGATTGTTTGTAATAGAAATAACACTAGTAGAATCACAAAATAAAGGTGTTCTACTTACTTGAATACCATAATCTTCAAGCTGATGTTGTATCCATAGAAGTTGAGCACAGCAACTTCCTGCAGCAACATACTCTGATTCTGCTGTGGAGATAGCCACACTTGTTTGCTTCTTGCTATTCCATGATATCAGTCTTCCACCTAAGAATTGACAGGTTCCAGTTGTACTTTTCCTATCTTCCTTGCAGCCTGCAAAATCAGCATCTGAATAACCTGTCAAATCAAAGTCTGCATTCCTAGGGTACCAAAGGCCTAGATAAGGAGTGCCCTTAAGATATCTCAGTATCCTTTTGACTGCTATCAAATGAGACTCTTTAGGGCAAGCTTGGTACCTAGCACAGACACATGTTGCATACATGATATCTGGTCTACTTGCAGTCAAATACAATAGGGAGCTAACTATCCCTCTATACAAAGTCTCATCTACAGGTTTCCCTGCATCATCTTTGCTAAGAGACATACTTGACCCCATAGGAGTTTTCATGGTACTGGATGATTCCATACCATACTTCCTTATCAACTCTAGAGTGAACTTAGACTGGCATATGGATAAACCATTCTCAGTCTGTCTAACTTGGAGACCCAAGAAGAACTTAAGTTCCCCCATACTGTTCATTTCAAATTGTCCTTGCATTAGTTTTGCAAACTTTTTGCAAAGACAACTTTCAGTAGACCCAAATATGATGTCATCTACATATATTTGGACTAGTATGATCTTGCCTCTGGATTCCCTAAGGAATAGAGTCTTGTCTATTTTCCCCCTTGTGAATTTATTCTCAATAAGGAAACTAGACAGGGTTTCATACCAAGCCATAGGGGCTTGTTTTAACCCATACAAAGCCTTCCTAAGTATATAGACATAATTAGGTTTAGTAGAATCAACAAAACCTGCTGGTTGTTCCACATATACTTCTTCTTTTGGATTTCCATTCAAAAAGGCTGACTTAACATCCATTTGCTATACTTTAAACCCTTGATAGGTTGCATAGGCCAAGAACATCCTTATTGCCTCCAGTCTGGCTACTGGAGCAAAGGTTTGATCAAAGTCAATACCTTCTTCCTGCCTATATCCCTTAGCAACCAGTCTTGCTTTGTTCTTCACAATAACTCCATGTTCATCCATCTTGTTCCTAAAGATCCACTTAGTCCCAATAATGTTGTGGTCTTTTGGTTTAGGAACAAGCTCCTAGACATTGCATCTTTTGAACTAGTTCAGTTCCTCTTGCATAGTCTCAATCCAATGAGGGTCTAGGATGGCTTCTTCAAACTTCTTTGGCTCTACCTGGGATAGAAAACTGGAGTAGAGTACTGAACTTAGATTTCTGCTCCTTGTTTGTACCCCTTGTCTGAGATCTCCAATGATTTGATTGGCTGGATGATCTTTCAAATGTCTATTTGCTGGAGGTAGCCTGTCTTCAGGTTGTACTCCTTCAGCTTATTCATTTAGCAGCTCCTCTTGGTCTTCTTCAGCAACTGGAGTATCTTGTACTCCCCCTGGACAGCAGCCACTAACTTCTACTTGCTGACTTGTAGAAGGACCTTATTCAATAGTGAGCTTGTCCATCTTCTCAGTCACACCTGTAGAGCTGCAAATACTTCTAGACAATTCATTGTTAATGAGTCTAGCTTCATCAAATACTACATGTACTGATTCTTCTATGACTTGAGTAGTCAAATTGTAGACCCTATAAGCCTTACTGTTGTTGCTGTACCCAACAAAGATCCCCTCTTGGGATTTGGCAGCAAACTTGGTTAAGTAAGACTTACCATTGTTAAGTATATAGCATTTACAACCAAAGATCCTGAAATAGGATAGGTTTGGTTTTCTGCCTTTCACAATCTCATAGGGGGTCTTATTGTGACTTTTGGTGATAGTAGCCCTATTAATTACATGGCATGTAGTGTTTACTGCCTCAGCCCAGAAATATTCTGGGAGAGATGTGTCACTTAATAGGGTTCTACCAGCCTCAATCAAGGTTCTATTTTTTCTCTCAGCAATGTCATTTTGCTGAGGTGTTCTTGGTGAAGAAAATTCCTGAAATATCCCAAACTCTTCACATAGCTTTGTCATACTATCAGAGTGGAATTCAGTACCATGGTCACTTCTTATTTTGACCACTGTACTGTCTAACTCATTCTGAATTTGTTTGACAAAACTATAAAAGATATTAGGAGTTTCAGATTTCTGTCTAAGGAAGAACACCCAGGAAAACCTTGAGTAGTCATCTACAACTACAAATGTGTAGACCTTCCTACCTAGGCTGTGAACTGGCATAGGACAAAAAATATCCATATGCAAGAGGTATAAGCATGTCACAGCATCTTTGTTTTCAATGCTATTAAAGGTGGATCTAGTCTGCTTGCCCTTTTGACAAGATGAGCATATCCCATCTTTAATACACTTAACCTGAGGACCATTCCTCACTAACTCTTTGCTATAGAGTTGGCCAATTGTCTTGTAATTAAGATGGGCTAGCCTCTTGTGCCATTTGACACAATGAGAGACTTTCTCATCAGCTACAAGACACACTGGAGAAACATTGTTCTCACACATAATGTCTAGACAATATACATTTCTCTTCCTATCACCAGTCAGAATGATCTCTTGATCATTTGATCTCCTGATATTACAACCATCTTTGACAAATAAGATATCATATCCTAAATCACTCAGCTGACTTATACTAATAAGGTTGTGTTTCAAACCTTTAACATAAGCCACTTGAGTAATTGTTAAAAGGTTGCTAGAAATGTTACCAAAACCTTTGATGATTCCTTTTTCAGAACCACCAAAGGTGACTTTAGGACCATCCTTGATTGGTGTATAGTCCTTTAGCAATCCCCTAGTTCCAGTCATGTGGCTGGAACATCCACTGTCCAAGTACCATATTGGGGTATGGTCACTTGTACTCACCTGCAAAACAGATTAGGTAACCTTAGAACCCAAAGAATTCTTGGGTCCTTGGTGCTGGTTAGTTTTCCTCTTAACAAACCTACCTGTAGCTTTTCTAGCAGGCAGATTGATACTCACCTTGGCACTTAAATTGTGCCAACAGTCCATGGCAAAGTGGCCTACCTTGCCACAACATCAGCACTCAAATCTGTTGTACCTTTGCTTAGGTACAACCCTGGCTGTTCTATCTACAGCAGGCTTGTTGAGTACTGGGGTTTTGACCTTAGACTTGGACTTTACAGTCCTAGCAGGTTGTGTAAACCCTAATCCAGTTTTACCCTTTTGATGTACAAATTCATCTATCAAAGGTAAAATAGATTTTGGTTTAGAAAACCTTGCAACTATATCTCTCTCCTTCTGAAGTCTAATCTCAAAATTTCTGATTTGATCATTCCTGAATGTTATAGTCCCCATCTGAATAACAGTTATGTTCTTCAGCCGGGCTATTTCATTTAATTTTTGATCAATCTCCTTATCAAAATTTGTTGCAACAACTTTAAGATTAGCAATCTCCTTAGCCTGACACTTGGCCAAGGATTTGCTTTTCTTTAAAGCTTGCAACACTACTCTATATTCATCAATCAGTTGATGAATATCTCCTTCAGAGTCAGATCCACTCTCATCACTTGATGCTAATAAATCTGATTCTGAACCAGCACTAGAAATTGAACTAATAGAACAATTTTGTACCTGACTTGGTCCAGGATGATCCTGGATTTTGTCTCCTTCTGACAAGGCCATCAGTCCCTGGCACTGATTGTCCTCTTGCTCATATATAGAGTTCAGTAACTGTATGAACTCTTCTTCCTCTTCTTCAGCAAACAGTCCAATGTAAGCTTCAGCTTCTGAATCAGTTTCTGAAGAAGACATATCTGACAGACTTTTGTCCTTCTTTGCAACAAAGGACCTTTCATTTTTGCCCTTGATTAGAGTCTTCTTCTTATCAGTTGACTCTTTTCTCTTCTCTGGACAGCCAGCAACAACATGTCCATGTTTGTTTCAACAATAACATACTATCTTTGAAGATGTACTTCTACTTGTCTTGGGCTTTCTCCTGTCATTCTTTGATTACTTCTGTGAAGTGGATGGCTTAGACCTCCACTGTTTCTTCTTTAGGAACTTCTGAAAATGTCTTGTGAAAGCTGCAAAGTCCTCATCACTCTCACTGCTTTCAGAATTCTTACTTTCTGACTCATCTGTCTCAGTCTCAACAACTTTTGGATGTGGAGATGGAGACTTACTTTTATATTTCCTGGTGGCTTCTGTCTTGAATGCCACTGCTCTTTCTTTATGCTCAAATCTGACAGTCTTCTCCTCCTCTTTCCTAACCATTAGCTGCATTTCATAGGATAACAGCTTTCCAAACAATGTTGGAGGAGGAATATCTGCTAACATGGTCATTTCCCTTATGGCACAAATCTTGGTATCCCAGTCTTTAGTTAGGGATCTCAAGAACTTATCATTCAGCTCATAATTGTTGAATTCTCTTCCATAAGTCATCAACTCATTGACAATCCTATAGAATTTCTTGTAGCATTCTGTTATACTATCAGACCTGCCTTGTCTGAAACTTTCATACTCCTGATTTAGTAAAGACTTTCTGTCCTGTCTAACTTCTTCAGAGCCCTCCATGTACACTATCAGTGTGTCCCACATTTCCTTTGATGTTTTACAGTGAATCAAGTTCTGGAATGTGGCATCATATATTGCACTCACAATAATATTCTGAGCTCTCTTGTCCATAGTGGCCAGAATAATTTCATCTTTTGTCATCTCTGAAAAGTCCTTAGGGGTTCTCTGATTTGCATCTAGGACTGATACTTTCATAGGCATATATGGCCCTTCTTTGACTGTGATATATATTCTAGGGTCAGAGGCTTCCATAAATAGTCTAACCCTTTCTTTTCAGATGCCAAAAATCTCCTTTCTACAAATTGGCAACTTCATGGATCCAAGTTCTTTGTGATTCTCTATGGAACCCATTTTCTTGATTTTCTTGATTCTGCACTTGATTATAATGAATCTGCCAACAAAATATTTTACTCAGACAGTTATGTCCTTTTTGAGTAACCTGGCTCTGATACCACTTGAAAGAAATTATACCATATCACCTAGAGGGGGGGGGGGGGTGAATAGGTGACCTTATCTTTTTAAAATTTTTAGGCAGATTATATCACAGATTTGTAAATAATTCTTCACAGTAATTCAGCACAGCAATAACAGAATCACACACAGAGTACACACAGTTTTATAGTGGTTCCCCAAGGTCTGGGTACATCCACTTTCCCCGTTCGCCTATCTAGTAGTGTACTAGATTCGGCCAAACTCCTCCACTATTCCTCAGATCCTCAGATCTTAAACTTAGAACCCCAAACAGGTTCCTACAGCTCGGAGTGATCCCACTCCTACAACTCAGGCTCAACAGCCCTACCACTCAGTCTTCACAAAGACCTACACTCAGCCACAAGGCCTACACTAAGAGAAATGAATCTCCTACACTCAGGCACACAGGCCCTACCACTCAGCCTTTATAATTTCAGGCTTACAACTCAGATCCCTAAGGATCCTACAAGAAATTAAAAATACAAAGTGTAAAACCTCAACTCAGAATAAGAGAGAAGAGTTGACAGGTTTCTTGATGAGTTCTTGGAAGAACTCTGCTGAGATCAACCTCCCTTGGCTTCCTTCAAAGCTTCTTGAATGTAGAACACAGTAGGGTTGATTCTCTATGCAGCTGATCTTCAATCACTGCAACTTAAGATTCAGATCTCAATCTGAAACCTTCTTCACAACTTGGTTCAACAGCTGTCTTCTTGGAAGGAGCTCTCTCTCTCCAACTTCTTAGATCTTCACTTGAAGGTCTTCTTCTAGTTGTGTTTTACTTCAATGATTCCTTGATCACCTCTTATTGTTAATCAACTTCTATTGTTGACAAAATAATCCTTTATATAGACTTTCTTCATGGTGACCGGCTGATCCGGTCCCTAATAACTTTCTGACAACTCTGACAGTTGCAGTAGACCGGCTGGAATGGCAGCTGTCATGTCATTCAGTCACTTCTTGAATTTTCTGTAACTGTCTGAAAGTGTCGAGACAGTCTGTCTTTAAGTGTCGATACTGATAGACTAAGTGTCGACACAAGTAGACTAAGTGTCGACACTAGCCTTCATGGTGTCGACACAACTTCTTGTGTTGTAGAAATTACTTCTCGACACAGCTTCTTTATCATGTGTCGACACTGATATTGTGTGTCAACACAACTCCTAGTTCTTCAGTACTTTGTTGATTTCTTGTAAGTGTCGACACAACTCCTTTGTGTCGACACATCTTCTTGTGTTGAACTTGTTAAGTGTCGACACATCTTCTTGGTGTCGACACATGCCTTCTGTGTTGAACCTTTTACTGAGTGTCGACACATCTGCTTGGTGTCAACACTTGTACTTAGACTTCATTGAAATTTGTTGGGTGTCGACATAGCTCCTTGTGTCGACACTTTCTTCATGTGTTAAGACTTTTGCTGTGTGTCGACACAATCTTCATTATGTCGACACTTGTACTTAAACTCTGTTGAAGTTTGCTGAGTGTCGACACAGCCTCCTAGTGTCGACACTTGTACTTGAACTTTGTTGTTGTTTTGCTGAGTGTCGACACAGCCTCCTAGTGTCGACACTTTCTGATGTCGACAAGGTTCCTCTGGGTGTCGACACTGCTTCTAAGTGTCAACACAGCTTCTCTGGACATTTCTTCATTGAGTGTCGACACAGCCTGTATGTGTCGACACTTTCCTTCTGGTGTCGACTCTGCATCCCAGGTGTCGACACAATTACTCCAAGTGTCGACACTGCTTCTCTGGGTGTCGACACAAGTCTTCTTAAGTGTCGACACTTTTCTTCTGGGTGTCGACACATGGACTTAGAAACTTTTCAGCTTTCTCTGCAAATACTTAACCTGCACAAGGTAACTCAAAATACATCAAATACATTTTGATGTATACAATTGAGTAGGGTGAGGCTTCTTCAAATCAGGTACATTTATTCCAATGTACCCAACAGGTTGGATGGTTTCCATTGAGTAACCACCAAGTTTGTCTGTGGTATATGGCATCGGGCCCAGACCGGACCTACTGTTATATGCTATGCGACGGATAAGGGGTGTTATAAAAGTAATCCAGATGGATGTGAAGTCAGCATTCCTGAATGGAGACTTAAAAGAGGAAGTATATGTGGATCAGTCACCAGGTTTTGTAGATCCTGACTTTCCTAATTTTTTTATAAGCTTAAGAAAGCTCTATTTGGGTTGAAGCAAGCCCATAGAGCATGGTATGAAACATTGTATACTTTTCTCATTGAGAATAAATTCTCAAACTAGAAAATAGATAAGACCCTATTCCTAAGGGAATCTAAGTGCAAGGTCATCCTAGTCCAGATATATATCTATGACATTATCTTTGGATCTACTGAAAATAATCATTGCATGAATTTTGTCAAACTTATTCAAGGGAAGTTTGAGATGAGCAACATGGGTGAGCTAAAATTCTTCTTGGGACTCCAAGTAAGACAGACTGATGATGACTTGTCCATATCCAGTCTAAGTTCACAAGAGAGTTAATTAAGAAATATTATATGGAGAATGCCTCCACCATGAGAACTCCAATGAGGTCAAGTATGCCTGTAGGCAAAGATGAGGTAGGGAAACATGTTGATGAGTCTATGTATAGTGGGATATTTGGCTCCCTTCTATACTTCACTGCTAGTAGGCCTACATCATGTATGCTACATGTGTCTGTGCTAGGTATCAAGCATGCCCTAAAGAATCTCATTATTCTGCTGCAAAGAGAATTTTAAGGTATCTTTAGGTGACAACAGATCTTGATCTATGGTACCCTAGGAATAGAGATTTTGAGCAAACTGGATTTTCAGATGCAGATTTTGCAGGCTGCAAGGAAGACAGTAAAAGTATCACTGGTACATGTCAATTCCTAGGTGGAAGATTGGTATCATGGAGCAGCAAGAATCATACTTGTGTTGCTATCTCCACTACAGATTCAGAGTACTTTACAGCAGGTAGCTACTGTGCTCAATTGTTGTGGATACTGCATCAGCTTGAAGACTATGAAATTAAGATAAGTAGAACTCCTCTATATTGTGATTCTACTAGTGCAATTTATATTGCTAGGAATCCAGTTTCACATAACAAGACTAAGCACAAAGAAATTAAGTGTCATTTTATTATGGAGCATGTTGAGAGAGAAGACATTTACCTAGAGTTTGTCTCCACTGACAAGCAAGTGACAAATATCTTCACTAAGTCTCTAGATGAAGTCAAGTTCAACACCTTCAAAATTGAGTTGGGTATGTTGAACTTAGAATAGCTTTAGGTACTCCCTAGGTATTATGCTTGGTACAGGTTTGTTCTTTTTGCATGTTCTACAGACCTAGTGGAAAGCAAGATGAGAGAAGATGCTTCTTCTTAAGTGGTATCAGCAGCTGCAGGACTAGAGACTTTCAATAAGTCTTCTCTAGTAGTGTAGAGAATTTCCAGTGATACTGAATTTCAAGAACATTCAAGTGGTATCAAGTGATATACTAGTCAGCCCTGTATAAGGGGCATGTTGGCAGCTGCAATCCTGGCTTCATTTACATCTACTAGGGGGAGAACACAAGGGGAGACAAAGACCTGATGCTCCTTCCTGACTATCTGAAGAGGTCAAAAAGGGAGAGAGATGTAGGTCATGTTTACCTTTGGTTGTTCAAGCTCAAGGGGGAGAGATAGAAGATGACTATCAGAAAAGATCAATCTCATTCATGGCAAAAACACAGGGGGAGAAAGTCATGAGGAGATCAAGATAAGAGGTAATCCTCTTAGGTGTAACTCACCTTGCAGAAATCCAGGGGGAGTAGGTAAAATTCATTTCACTGAATTTAATATGAATATGCTTTTGTTGCTTGTGTAATGTGTATCTCATTGCCTAAAGAAGCTTGATCAGTGGTTTTGACATCTTCAAATAGGGGGAGATTGTTGGGTCCATTGATCCCAATGGCCGTGATTTGATGATATCAAACATGTCAATGAGATAGACATAGTGGTCTTTGATGTATGGTTAAGTTCATGCATATAGGTAAGTCTTTGTCATAATGATTGGACAGCTAGTTCAAGAGACAATGTCAGGTGGACTCAAGGTGGAGCTGGAAACTCAAAAAATTGCCTAAGTCCAAAAGCCTTGAGTGAGGCATTCTCACTGAACGTCATCTAGCTAATAGCACTGAGAGAAGGCAGGGAGGTAAATTACCTAAGTTCAAAAGCATTGAATGAGGCAAGCTCACTCAACGCCATTTAGTAAAAAGCACTGAGACAAGTGAGACCACTGAGAATAAAGCGCTGAGACAACCAGAAAAGTTGACTAAGGCAAAAAGCACCGAGACAGCTAAGACCGCTGAGAAGAAAGCATTGAGATCGCTGAGACAAAGTTTGAGAAAATCGGCCAAGTCCAGAAGCATTGAGTGAGCATAACTCACTCAATGCCTTTCAACTAGAAGCGTTGAGTCAAGGTTATCCTGTCATAGCCTTACTGTGAAGAATCCAAAAAATTGGCTAAGTCCAGAAGCATTGAGTGAGCTTAACTCACTCAACGCCATAGAGCTAGAAGCATTGAGTTAAGGTTATCCTGTCATAGCCTTACTGTGAAGAATCCCGAAAATTGGTTATGTCTAGAATCATTGAGAGTGGAAAGCTCACTCAATGCTCTCAACGCCATCAAGCATTGCTGAAGAAATTTCTGTCCAAAAACACTGAGTCTACCATTCGTCGAGCTGATCTTAGCTTTCATCGATCGGAGTTCAGAGTTCGTCGATCTCAGCTTTTACCTATAAGAAGGACTCAGCTATAATAATCGTCGACCGGACTTCAGATTTTATCGACCATAGTTCAGAGAATTCGTCAAACTCAGCCTTCACCTGAAGAAAGAAATGGGCTGAGAGAATTCGTCGATCTCAGCTTCACTGTTTTGTCAAGCTGAGCTTAGATTTCATCGAGATGTGCTCAACGTTTGTAGACCTCTGCCTTTACCTAAAGAAAGAACTGAGCTATGAGATTTCGTCGATCTCAGCTTCACTGTTTCGTCAAGATGAGTTCAGATTTTGTCGAGCTAAGCTTGAAGTCGTCGAATGCAAGATTTTAGAAAAGTTAGTTGATTTTGGCTAAGTCCAGAATGATGCTGACTCAGCAAAGTCAACAAGTCGACAAAGTTCAGATTCGATGCAAATCACATTAATGTCGTTGTCAGTCTACAATGGATCTCAAGTTAATAGAGCTGAGGTTTTAACCACCATTAAAACTGAGACACGTGTCGATCATCTCGCCAATGTGATGGGATTATAAATAGAAGAAGAGATCGAGATCTAAACGAATGATCAATGAATTAATTGGATTAATTTTTGATTAAGAAAATGAGAAGCAGAGTTTGTCGTCTTCATCCGCCATTATTTCAGAAGCCAAGAACCTCAAGTTCAAATCTGAAGGGCTTCTGAGTTTGCTGGTGCAATCAACATCCACTCCAGCAGGTTCAGAGTAATCCTCTGAGAGAGACGAATCAGCCTAGGCATGCCCTAGCTGAAGTTATCTTCCCGATCCAAGCCGAGCAAGAATCTAAAGATCAATTTGCTGGATCAAAGAAGAAGAAAGGGCTGGAATTTGCTCAGTCCAGATCAGGAAAAATTCATGAAGAAGAAGAAGCAGATTCATCTGCTAGTTGATTCCAGAACAAGCCGGGCATCATTTCAAGATCTTTGTATCATCTTGTTGCTGTGAAGAAGAAGTTAGGGATGATATCTGCTCAGTCCAGGTAGACAGGAATGGAGAATTTTCTTTGATGTCTGTAATCATCATCTTTAATATTTCTTTATAAAATTCATTCTGAATCTGAGTGGTAAGGCTAAGGCCTGAATTATAATCCTGTGTTATAAAGGCTGAGGTAGGGCAGGATTTGGCCTGAGTTGTAGGTGTGTGGATTCACACTAAGGTAGGGCAGGATTGCCTGAGTTGTAGTAGTGTGGAGTCACTCTGAGGTAGATTTCTTGGAAAGAACTTCAGTTATAGTATCTTGTTGATCTGAGAGGTAGGGGTTGTGCCAAAGTTATAAGAGTCAGTTGGGCTCTGAGCTGTAAGATCTGAGGATCTGAGAAAGATAGAAGAAAGTTTGGCTGGAACTAGTATACTGCTAGATAGGCAAAGGTGGAAAGTGGATGTACCCATCAATTGGGGAACCACTATAAAATTCTGTATACCGTGCTGTGCTGGTTTTGATTGTGATGAGATTGCTGTGATGTGATATTAATCGATTAGTTTCTTAAGTTTTTGGAATTGGACCTATTCACCCCGCTCTTGGTGATTAGTTGTTCTTGAAATCAAAACTTTCAACCGGCATGCTGCCTGAGTGCGGCCCCCCCCCCACCCCTTCGTCTTATGTCGGTCGGTCTCCAGCCAGGTTGGTGCCGTACTGGTGGCCCACCGCCGACACCGTGAGAAGATGGTCGGTCGCCCCTCTCGCCCTCCTTGAGCGGCATCCCGGTCACCTCCCTAGCCCACCGTCTCTTTTTACCATCCGATTAGCCCCACCATGATCACGACTACACACTACGCGGGTAATCACCCGCATAACTGTCGTCGGTAGTGTGGGTGCCATGTTTTTAGTGGGGGGCTGCATTTAGTAAAATTCAATATGAAGAAAATATGCGCTCAGAACTATGCTTAAAATAATAATATTGGTGGTTATGGTGTGTGGATAGTCGCGTTACCACCATAACCATCTCTTGAAGGTTATAAAAAGGCCCCCAGGCCTCATCATTTCTGACCTTTCTCCTAGGTGCTTTCTTCTTCCTCAGGCCAGAGCTCTATCGTTATTCTCCTACGAGTCGCCGCTCCTTCACTAGAATTCTCCTACGAGCCACCAATCCTCCACTAGAATTCTCTTACGTGTCACAGCTCCTCCAACAAAATTCTCCTACGAGCGATCGCCACTCCACGAGAAATTCAGCCAAGTCCACATCATTACCTTGAAGAAGACGCTCTGCCCATTGCAAGAAGAAAGCTTCGTTCACATACATCCTCCAACAACCCCGCGCCATCCTCATTTCGCGCATCTCGTGCCCATCCTCGCACTATGATTGTGAAAGCTAAACCTCCCGTGGAGCAGCATGTTGCCCGCCGAGCGCCAAAGATTCTCTCTCACCTCCACAGTGTAATGAGGAGCGACTTGTCACACTCGATTCTACAAATAAGTTGTAACCCAAAACATACAGTGGAGTTTAACTGGCATAGACCCGATCACGCGGTCTTTTACCTGGTTGACGAGTTTTTCTATGTAAAAATTGTCTTGTGTACTTGTCTTCCTACTCTGTGATTGATTGCACACTCGAGCGATCCCGGGCTAAGACAGTCACAACTATGCCAGTTTAGGAGGGCCGAATTAGACCGCAACAGTTTGGCAGAGTCTGTAGGAAACTAAATTCCCAGCATCCTCACAAGACAATATCCATAACTCAGCGGTACTTGAGGCCAGATTTAATAGCAAGAAGTGTTCGAACTACCGAACAATCCGTCCCAAGGGGACGCATTGAGCCGTCTCCCTCTCATTCACTCATTAATGCGCCACTTGAGACCAAAGCTATACTTGCACCTGTTGTTGCTTTGGAATGACATGTACGATAAATGGAGGAGCTGCAGACTATGATGCTAGCTATCCTTAGGAATTTAAGAGCGCCCCCACTCCTCTTCAGCCTCCAACACCAGTCAACCCACCACCTATAGTTTCAAATCAAGATCCAGCACAAGAATCTCCTCATAGGGAGGAAGTGTCTATAGAATTCTCTGACATGGTTAGTTTCACCCATCCTATACTTAGGGGAACTAGAGCCAGTCACCGTTGTCATTATATGGAGGAGGAAGCCTGAGCGCCATCGGGCATAAGTGTTGGGTCCATTTCCCATAATGTCCAAGATTTGATGTAGTCAATCTCGTCAATGATATACATAAAGTTGTATTTGATGTGTGCCTGAGTTCATGCATACAGGGATGTTCTAACAACAATGATGAGACAGGTAACCTAAGTGGCAAGGTCAGGTAAACACTTACCTAAGGTATGAATAGATAGAAAACTGTCTATGTCCATAGGCGTTGAGTGAAGGTCACTCACTCAACGCCAAATAATTTATAGGGCTGAGTGAAGCCTATACAGTCAAAGCCAAAGTAGTGGCAAGCTGAGAAAGTGGCTAGGTCTACATGCGTTGAGTAAAGTCAACTCACTCAACACCATACAACAAAAGGCTGTGAGTAAGGCTAATACAGTATAAGCCTAAGAAGAAATGAGTAGAAAAGTGGCTAAGCCAACAGGCGTTGAGTGAGTATCACTCACTCAATGTCATACTCTATATTTGTTGAGTATTGACTTATAAGTCAAAGCCACAGAAAATCTGTGCAGATATTTGGCTAAGTCCAAATGCGTTGTGTGTAGCTTACTCACTCAACACCTGATAAATAGTAAAATATGTTAAGTAGTTTGGCATTGAGTGGAGCTTACTCACTCAACGCCAAGGAGCAGAAAAATCTAGCTAAGGCAGAAAGCATTGAGTGAGACACACTCAATCAACGCTCTCAACGCCATGATTTGGAAAATCTGGCTAAAGCAAAAAGCTATTGTACGTCTTCTTCTATTAAAGCAAGGTGCAGCTGGATGCTGCAAGTGGGCCCCACTAATTTCTTAGAGTCATTTATCGCCGAACTACAAAAGGAAGAGAGTGGCCAAGACAACGAGAACTTAAGGGCTTTATTGATTTCAAAAGTTGCGGCTGCACTTCATCTTCCTCGCCATTGATGCAGAGAAAAAGCTTGAAGTCTTCCTGCAAGAACCAAAAAGTTTAGTTAAGCTGTGTGTCTTACTCATCAACATCAGCAAGATTAGAGCAAACCTCTGAGGAAAAGGCAACAAGTTAGCTGGTGCCATCATCATCTGCACCAGCAAGATTAGAAGGTCTTCCTTCTAAGGGAGAAGCAGAAACAGAGAACAAGTTTCTGCAGATCAAGTTGCATATCAGTTCAACAAGCTCAAATCTAAAGATCTACTTCTGATGTTGAGAAGAAGGAAGAATAAAGTTGTTGATTCTGTCCTGGGAAGGAAGAGGAAGCAAAGTAGTTTACCACTAGTTACTTCTAGCTCAAGATCCTTGTAGCTGTGAAGAAAGATAGAGCTGAGATAACTCAGCTCAAGAGGTTATCGTTGAGAAATTTCTCTGTGATAAATATAAAACTATTTCACTCCTGTAGGATCCTTTTGGATTTGAGTTGTATGGCTCTCTGAGCTAGAGGTTGGACAAATTTGCCTGAGTTGTAGGATTTAGTTTGGATCTGAGGTAGGTGGTCAACTGATCACTGAGCTATAGGAGAGGAATACTCTCTGAGTGTAGGACCTTTGGGCCTGAGGTAGGATCCCTTGTGGATTTAAGGTAGGGTTGTGCTCCAAGCCTGAGTGTAGGGCCTTTGGCCTGAGGTAGGTGATCTGCTGATCACAAAGTTGTAGGCCTTTGTGGTTGATCGTAATTCTTGGAGGAGACTGAGAGATATTGAGGGATCTGAGGTGTAAGCTCTTTGGAGCTGAGGTTTGGAGAAGTGCCTTGACTAACAGAAAGTTGTCAAGGTGGGAGGAGAGTGTATGTACCCAAAAGTTGGGGAACAACTACAAATCTCTGTGCACTTTTTTGTGTTGTTTTATTTGTGCAGGTACTTGAAAGCTAATTATTGCCAACACATTAAGTACTAAGGAAGATAAAATTAAAAGCTAATAATATCAGTAAGATAACCTATTCACCCCTAGGTTGTAAGCTACCTTGAATATAAAGACTTTCAAGTGATATCATAGGGAGGTTACTCAAAAAGGATCTAACCATCTGAGTGATCTTCCAAGGTAGATACAGACTGTCTTTATGGGTTCAATAGTGAACCATAGGGAGCTGGGTGACATGAAGCTTCATATCTGCAAGAAGGAGGGATTTGGCATCTGGAAGGAGAGGCTCAGGCTGTTCATGGAAGCAACGGACCCTAGAATATTTATTCATGTTAAAGAAGGACCTTTCATCCCCATAAAAGTGTCTGTCCTGGATGCTAACTGTAATACCCCCTTTTTTTTGAAACACCGGGGTCTTAGGCCCAGAACCTCCGCTTTGCGGTGACACCTTCACGCCCGGGAAGGTCATCACTACAAAACGCTGATCCTGCAGGCCAAATCAATCACAATTGTAGCAAAGAAATAAAGGCAAGTCCACAGAAATCACATATATAGTAAATAAACTCCACAATGGGAGTATCCACAGATATAATGAAATACTAAAATCTTGGGCTCATGCCCAGTACATCAATGCCTTACTATAAATCTCTCATCGCGGAATCAAAACTAAAACAAATAGTAGCGAACAAGACACACAGTCCCTGCCATCTGAACTCCGGTACTAGACTGCCCCATCTCCAAGTGTGCCGACCTCCGGGGCTGCTCCTCCATGCTGGGCTCCACGGTCTCCTAAAATGATGTGGTTTGAAAACCGTTAGTCTAAAAGACTAAGTCCTATCATCCCCCTCCCCTTCCCCCATGGCTCCTAGGCACCGAGCGAGGAGAAGGAAAGGAGAGGACATGAAAGTGGAGAATAACAAATGAGCAGATGGCGGTGTAACTAATCTAGCAGTTCTATAGTATATAAGACAGAGTGAAGGTAAGAAAGACTGAACAAGAGAAGTAACCTTAACTTATATGAAAACACATAAGCCAAGGGATCTTTTGCGGGGCTCCTATAGTATAACAAGTCTCATACCAATTTATACGATAGGGTGTCGGTTTTCTAACAAGCATACATATAAAGATACTGAAATAAACCTTAACTTATAAGCATGCTCGCGCGAACCTATAAACCAAGGGATCGTTTTACAGGGCCTATTGTATAAAGCGTCCCATACCACTTATACAATAGGTGTCGGGGTTGAATGCAATGGTTATTCTATGAAATATAATTATGCCCTCATGTGAACATGCAAGTGCAACACACCCCACTCGACTCTGTGTACACAGAACTTTAGTTCCTCCTTTTTGGAGCCGAACCTCCCAGGATACCTCCGTAGTGGCAAACGAAAGCGGTGGGTTGGACCTCGCCCATCTCTAAATCGGTAATTGCACTACCAGTCAGACATATTGTACGACTCAATGCTGTTGCACTAAGTAGAGCTCCTGCGTATTCTTGCCAGCTGGCGCACCAGACTTATTTGGACAAGTGCTAAACCACACTCACAGAGTCAACGTATTGGCGTCAGTGCATCGACTCTCCAATACCAAAGACCCACCACCTTATACTTTCTACACATGCAACCTTGATATATAACCACCGAGCCAAAGCTCCCCGGACCATCCCGTCCATCACAAACAATAACCGAGACAAAGTTCGCTGGGCCAACCTGCCCATCTTAACAACCACCGAGCCAAAGCTCGCCGGGCCAAGCTACCCATCACCAAATCCAATGAGCCTACTGCCCGAGTGACGAAACCTACCACCCCGAGACACTAAGGTGAGTGTAAGTGAATCACTAGTTATACTAGTTACTCTTGCAATTCAGTTTTACCTACAGTTTTGGTTAGCCCAGGACTACCCAAGTTATTCCCCGTGAAGGCCTCTCGAGGGCACTAGGAACTACGATGGGATTACGCTGAAAGCTCCCTTTTGCAAGGCACTTACTATTGTTGGTTGCTATCAAATTTCCCGAACCCTCACTTGTTGTACTGAATCTAACCATAGAGTATTTGACACTTTCTCTCCTACAGGAAAAACGGTCTTTCATCGATCCCGAGCACCACCTAACACTAGCCAATCCAATACTCTACTCATCCTAACTACCAATGATGAACTCATTTTTATTTATCCAAACCAGCAAACATTTAACCCCAACTCATGTGCCCAAATTCATATTCCAACCTATCTTCTGCAGTTTTACTAAATGTAGACCAACATAAACTATATGGTGTGTAAAATGAGAGGTACTCAAAATAATCATCCAATAACCCTATAATAATTATTGGGGGTATATCATGATATGTTTGGCCTAAATCCAGAAATTCATAATTTTCCTAATTTACCTGATAATTTAATTAATTTCTCTAATAATCCAAAAACTCAAGTTTGAACATGAAGTGTCAATTTCAGACATGCAAATGCTCATTAAAATTTATGATAATTACAAGATGACCATTTAACCTAGAATCCAAGGTCTGCCAATTTTGCAGCAATGTTTAGGCCTCTAATTCTAATTGTGAATATAACCTATTTTAATCAATTGTAAGAGACAAGTGCAGCAAAAATATTTCCAAAAATTCTGAGAAAATTATGGGATGATTGTAAGGATATATAAATACTCTACGTCAAGTTTCATAATTTATCGAAAAATAATGAGCTCTAAACAAAATATCGAACAAGTATCCAAATTAATGAGCTTGTGAAATAGGTACTATAATTATATATTCAAAAATTCTAATAAAATTCATACATGAGCATAATGGTCTAAAACTTCCTTTGCCAAATTTTCATGACTTTCCAATAGACAGTGAATTCAGAATAACCAAATATTTAAGTAGGGCAAATTCATGCATTACAAAGGAAGTACTAAGAGTATTGATCCAAAATTCCCAATTAAAATTGCAGAGGTTCATACTACCCCTATGATCACCCTACCCAAGTTTCATTACTGTTCAATGAGGTTTAGTACCCTATTCTATCACTATAAGGTTTTTGTCCTAAATTAGGGTTAGGGTTTGTGGGGCCTACCCTTTCCCAAATCCCGTAATATTTTTACCAGAGGGCTTTAGCTACCCTAGTACCCTCCCTACGAAATTTCAAGTCCATACAAGGTCTTTTGACCCCATGCCCTACACAAGACACAAAAGCCCTTCCTTAGGGTTTGGTCTTAGGTCCTAGGGCAAAACTATTCCAATCCACCCCATTTTCCATGGGAGGGTGTTAAAAATCATGCCAAGTCAGTGACCAAAATATCAACCTCTGTTGAGGTGATTTCGTCACCTAAATCCACAAGTGCACTTTTGACCTAAATACCCCTTATTAGGTCTATGCTAGGGTTTGTTCATTTCCCAACCAAATCAGCTCCAAATGAGATGAAAATATATACATAGCCTCCTGAAGACCCTAAAGACCACTAACCAAAGTTTGGTAGGGTTTGGAGGTCATTAGACATATTAAATAATTCCTACATGGATTATATATATTCCTACCAAAACTTTAGGAACATGTTTTCCAAAAATTCCCAATTTTGGAGATGTTCTAGGTATAGGATGAATGATCAACATCCAAAATTTCAGGTCATTTGGATGGATGGATTGTTGGGGGCACTCAAAATAGTCTCTAGTCTGGCCTAGGTATAGTGCACACCAAAATGAGTGCTGTGGTCAAACCACTTACCCAAATTGGTTGAACCAATTTTAACTTCAAGTACACTCATAGATCAACAATTTTCATCTTTACAACTTTTTCTGAAATGGCCCCTAAGTATTTTTAATATATAATTTAAAACAACCCAGTAAATAGGACAGAAAATTCAGAAATCAAAACTAAATAAAAGAAATGATACAACACGGATCTTAAAGAATATCCAACGCATCCGGGTCATCTTCCTCCTCCAGCCAAGGGATGTGATCAGCCCGACCTGGAGCTTCTTCCAAGCTATTTTCCCGGCCACCTCCCTGGCCGACCACCACCGCCACGACCTTCGTTGAGGTGGGGGCTATCGACGAGAGGCGGCACTGCCGCTAGAGGGGTGGTTTCCGGCGAACCCAACCACTCCATTTTTTTGGAAAAACGATGGAAAAGTCATCACCTAATCTGACTCATTTGAGCCCGATTCTCATCCTAAAAGATTCCTAAGATCTATCCATACAAGGAGTAGAGGAGGACCTTATTGGAGGGCTGGAGGCGGGTCGATCTTCGAGTTGCCATGGCCGGTGGTGGAGCTTTTCCGTGCTCTACAATTGTGCAGCCAGATGGCTCGGTTTCTTCAGGAAAATGGTGGAAACTCCTGCCCTAAGTCTAGGTAAGCTTTTAAAACATTCAAATGGGAGAGAGGATGGGTGTAGTATCAATGGCCATTAATGACCACTAAAGGGAAAATTAAAGCCATGGTGGTTTCACCTTCCCTAGGCATGAATACATCAGAAAACCTCCCATAACCGATAGAGGGAGTGAATCTCCATCAATTGGGAGAGGAAATGAGGAGTCAATGGCATTCAATCACCATGAATGGTCATTTTCTCCCTCTTTCTCTCTCCTCCATTAAAGGGGAAAATGGAGCTTTCTCTCTCCTACCCATAAGGCTGATTTGATCTCTCTTCCAGCCTATTATCACCCACTAACTCATGTTAATAATAAAAATGAGGTTAGCCCAAGTGGGGGAAACGGGTTTGAGCTTGGGTTAGCCCATTTGAGCTAGGTTTGACCTAACCTTGACTAGGGTTGACCTAGGTCAAATTGACCTTTTATGTCACCATCATTGGGTCCTTGTGACCTATTTGCCTCCTCTAGGGTCTAGGTAGGGATGGGTAGGGTTGACATGACACTCAGAAGGCCACTTGCCCCTTAGTTAGGGCACTTTGACCCGTTTAGGGCTAAGGTTGACTTGGGTCAACTTAAGCTCTAGAGTTGACCCCAATGGGTCCTAGGTGACCCATTGAACTCACCCTAGGGTTAGGAGGAAATGAGGGGGATCCACTTGGCTAAGGGAAGGTTAGTTGACCCTTTGTAGGTCAGTTTGACCCATTTAGGGTTAGAGTTGACTTTGGTCAACTTAACCACGGTTAGTGACCCATGGACCACACACTAGGTCTAGGAAGACCCTGGTAGGATTGGTTGGGCTTTACTAGGACATACTACCCTTAGGTAGGGCCCCTTGCCCAATTTAGGCCTAGGATGGTTCTAGGTAACCTTGCCCACCCTTGGTTGATTCTAATGGACCCTTAGGGTTTTGATGAACCTCCCAATGGATTAGTGAGATCATGGTAAAGCCTCATGGTCATCCTAAACTAGGGTTTAGAAATCTATTATTTGCAGACCATAGTGATCTCACATACATTCCTAGGTTCACTTGGCCTTCTTGGGCTTCCTAGGGTTTTGTCATGACCTAGTCATGACAAAACCACTCCTAAGGGTCTAGTTGTTTAAGGGATATTACAAATCCCATTATATAAACAAAAAATTTCGTCCTCGAAATTCTAGATAGGCCTACGGGGTTTCAAATATGAAAGGAAAATAGTAACATCCCGAGAGGTTGTGAGTAATACCTGACTAAAAAGCTCGGGGTACCTCTATTGCATCAAGTCCTGAGGCTCCCATGTGTAAGACCCCCCCCCCCCCCATCCCGGATCGCAAAACACGGCACGAAGGAGGGTCTTATGCCTGAAACAGCCGCCCTGTGGTAGCATTAGCTCACGGGCTAACCTATACCACAAGACGCCTATTCCGCCGGCTACAACAATATCAATAGAATATGCCAACCCAACCAAATAGAATAAGCAAGAGAAGTCAAAATCCACACTAAGTTTATAATGTCCAAATACATCAATATTGAGAAGCTAAACATGCTTCTACAATATATCAGAGTACAACTAATCATTGCCCAAACGGGCTACATTAGAGTAATCAAAATACTAACATTAGTAACCGACGGTATCGACGGCACCGTCACCTCAGGCCCTATCATCCTGGCCTGTCTGTCCTGCTGCGTAGTCTGCGGCTACTCTACCTGCGGCATGACCTCCTAAAAAGTAAGACGTAGCAACCGTTAGTCGAAATGACTAAGTGGTTTCACATCCGCTCCCCCGGTGACTCCTCGGCACCGGGCGGGAAAAAGGAAACAAGAGTACTATAAACATTAAGTGTAAGAGTGGTACAAGCAGGTGGCAAGGTACATGAGTAAAAATGTATAATCTAGCAGTTCTACAAGCTAATAATATATAACAACAGGTGTAAGGAAATCTACAGCAGGTAAGTAACTTAACTTATGAGGATGCCCATACAAGCTTATAAGTTAAGGATCGGTTTGCATAAAGTAACTCATCGTATAAGAGTGCCCATACAAACTTATACGATGAGTATCTTGTTGTGCAATGATATGAAATGATATGTATGTTATACAATGACTCACCCATGCTCATACGCATACAACCGCTATGTCGACATAGACCATTAGTTCCCACTTTTCGAGCAGGTAGCTAACCTCTCAGGCATTAGTCGTCGTGGCCAGGCGGTGACAGTAGAGCGGGCGTCTCTACTACTAGGCGGGTATCCACACTACTTCACCTAGGCCTCCGTACGCCTCAAATCTAAGAACACAACAGCGGAGCCCATGCATACTATGGCCCAGCAGGAGCCTCGGGTAGATGTGCACCGAGGACCAAGCCCCAAACTGACCTTGTGTGACCCGAAAGGAGCCTCGGAGTGAGCACGAGGTCCAAGCCCAACCGTTCAACTGGCACGGAAGGAGCCCCGGGACGTGAACACCGAGGACCAAGCCCAACCGCCCAAATTCTAACTGTCAACTCCCGTCGGTGTGATGACTAGCGAGCCCGTAGACCTGCCACACTATCCTTAACCCGGGATTACGACACCACGTGTCGACTCACACAGCATGAAATTCCACAACACTGTGGCATGGAAGGAGCCTCGGAGAAAGCACGAGGAACAAGCCCAACCATCCACCGGCACGGAAGGGGCCCCGGGACATGAACACCGAGGACACAGCCCAACCGTCCAACTATACACATTTCAAGATTTCCCAACTAGTGATGGTCAACGCCGCACCTTCAAACTTCCACAACACTACCCATAGGGAGACGACGCTCTAGTATTGGACTACCAAATTCAATCCACTATTCAACATTCACATGGCCATGAGTTATCCTTCTATATGTCATTTCAAGTGATTTCAACATATTATATCAAGATGCACATGTATAACAATCTACTAACTTCTAACAAGCCAAATCATTCAAGTAGACTAACTTACAATTCGATCACATGGAATCCGATTAATAATCTTCATCAATTATGCAACTAAATTAATTATTCATAAGAGTTTATCCAAGCCTCAAGATTACCTGTGATATTAATTTCATCGAATCCAAATCCATATGTTATAAACCCAGATTTTTAAGTGCAGGAATAATCTGGACAACGAATTCAACCGGAGATTCCCGAAGATTCAAGAATCCGGTGAAGACATGTAACCCCTTGATGGAAAGATATTTCCATGGACTACAACTTTCATATTCAGACCTCAACCCAGATTGGACATTATCCTATTTGAAATCGGACCCAAATTTTGCTGCGTACAGAACACAATATCTGCATGCAGGATTTGCCGAACATCAAATTCGTTCAGACCTTCCCATGGCTACATACTTCGCCTGAAGCCGTGTAGCTACTCATTGGAAAGGTGTTTTCAAGGGCTTCAACTTTCGTGTTTAGCTGAAAGCCCAGATCTGGCCATATCCCACCTAAAAATGGCCACGAAGCTCGCTGCGCGCAGAATACAGATTCTGCACGCATCGTATGGCGGAATGAACGGCATCGGTTCGTCTTCCTCCTCAAGGCGATCTTCCCAATCATTCCAGAAAACCTCCTCCCTTATTCAACCTCAAGATGCCAACACCCTTCACAAGACAATCCCTAAAATCACATAGAAGAATGGCGTGGTTGAAGAGATCTAAAATCTAGGACACAAGTTTTAGCATGGCCTTTCCTAGAAAACTTCTCCTCTCCATCAAGACTCTCTTGAGTCGATGTCTCGCCTAGGAAAAATAACTATAGATCTAGCACCAAGGGAGAGGGTAGGAAACTCACTTCATTTCCAGCGGTTCCATTTCCGGACATAGACCTTGTGATTCTTCGCGGCGGCATCCTCTCTTTTACGGCGATGGCGGATCTCCTTCCCTAGATCTTCCTCCAGCAAACTCCCTTCTTCACAAGACTTCTCTCAGAAAAATACGGCTGGGAAGAAGTGTGAAATGGCTAGGGTTTTCCACTGCTCCTTATATATATAATGTGACACGGGTAGGGACACGCCCGTGTCCTTACCCGTGTCCCGCTCAAGCGAAGAGTTTCAGGCGGTTACAATGCCGATTCAATACTCGACACGACGGACATGCCCAGGTCACGCCCATAGTCACGCCCGTGACACCGGGCGTGACGCCTATCATCGATCGGGATTCGTCGAACTCAACTAAAATCGTCGAACGGAGAACACGCCCAGGTCACGCCTATGGTCACGCCCATAGTCACGCCC
Organism: Platanthera guangdongensis; assembly: GCA_039583875.1. Classification (NCBI taxonomy): domain Eukaryota; kingdom Viridiplantae; phylum Streptophyta; class Magnoliopsida; order Asparagales; family Orchidaceae; genus Platanthera; species Platanthera guangdongensis. Next base: position 159,499,288 of record CM077151.1, read on the forward strand.
GTGACATGGGGCGTGTAACCCTCTCACTCGAGAACCAACCACCTACTCGAGTACCTTAAGCACCTACTCGAGTATCTTACGTCACGCCCCTGGGTCATGCCCGTAACCCAGGGAGTGTAACCCAATTTACTCGAGTGATTGGAAAACTACTCGAGTACCTTCAGTCACACCCCTGGGTCACGCCCATGACCCAGGGCGTGTCACCCAATTTTACTCGAGTACTTGAACCTACTCGAGTAACGTCGGCAGTTACTCGAGCACCTTAGTCACGCCCGTGACCCCGGGCGTGTCACCCGATTTTACTCGAGTACTTGAAACTTACTCGAGTAACCTCAGCAGTTACTCGAGTTCCCTTAGTCATGCCCCTGGGTCATGCCCGTGACCCAGGGCGTGTAACGTGCTCTGGACTAACTTCTCCAGACCACAAAAGCCGCCCCTTTTTCCTCCACTTTCCTGAACTCAAGCCTGCCCCCTGACCCAAAACTCACACGGGGGTGGGGGGGGGGGGGGGGGGGGGGCTAGCGCGAATCGGGACGTTACAAATCCTATAAACAAAATAAAAGATTTCGTCCCCGAAATCAGGCTAGGGCTATGGGGAAGACAAGCATACAGAAAATAAATATGCTTTTAAATACAAATTACCTTGAGCAAACAACTCCGGGTAGCGTTGTTGCATCAAATCCATTGGCTCCGATGTGTACTCCTCCTTCCCATGGTTAGACCATAATACCTTCACCAAGGGAACACTTTTGCGGCGCAAAGTTCTTGTCTCATTGTCAACAATCCGCACCGGCTCTAGTCGCACAGACCTATCCGGCGCTACTGCACCATCAGTAGTGGGAATGTATTGATTGGGCCGCAACAGCGCCTTTCGAAGCGACGACACATGGAACACGTCGTGGAGATTCTCTAGTTCGGGTGGTAACTCCAACCGATAGGCCAACGAGCCAATCCTTTCCAGTATAGCATAAGGCCCAACATATCTTGGGCTGAGCTTTTTCACTCCACGCACCAGCGACACTCCATGCATCGGCCGAATCTTGAGGAACACTTTATCAACCACTTGGAACTCCACCGTCCGGTGCTTTGCATTGTAATACTTCGCCTACCGACTTTGAGCCTCCAACATGCGATCCCGTATCAATCTGACAGCCGCATCAGTATCATTTATATATTCGTTTTCCAATATCTTCGGATCCTCATCCTGCACCCAAGACAAGGGGGTCCTGCACCTTCTTCCGTAAAGGGCTTCATGGGGCGCCATGCAGATACTCGCCTGATGGCTATTATTATAGGAGAATTCCACTAGTGGCAAGAGCCTTTCCCATGGCTCTCCTCTGTCCAGCACACATAACCTCAGTAGATCCTCCAACGTCTTGATGGTCCTTTCAGACTGCCCATCCGTCTGAGGATGAAATGCAGTGCTGAAGGTAAGGCGTGAGCCTAGATACGCCTGTACCGCCTTCCACACCTTGGAAGTAAAGCGACCGTCACGGTCAGAAACGACCATCTTAGGCACGCCGTGATATCGTATAAACTGCTCCACGAAGAGGTGTACTGAAAGTGCAAGCTAGATCTGATATACTCTATGGGGGTGAATAGAGTATGGCGCTTAAAAACTTTTTACAACAATTGTTGTAATCTGAGTGAATAGGGAAGCAAATATTAAATCTAATCACATCAGCTATCTAATCACAATCTACAAAAGAAACTAATCACAGATCACAGCCAGAAACAAAAATAAAGATAAGCAACCAGAAGACACAAGGAGCTATAGTGGTTCCCCTAAACTTGGGTACATCCACTCTTCTACCACCCTAGGTAGGAATCCACTGCAGGATGAGTTGATCAGGTGTCCTGGGCACCAATGAGCTTTTGATAAGGTGCTCAAAAACCAAACCAGATTTTTTGATCAGGTGTCTTGCCACCAATGAGCTTTTGATAAGGTGCTCAAAAACCACACACAAACTTTTGAAGGGAGTTTGAAAAACCCTTTACAGAGATGGGGATGAGAGAGTGATGGAAGTCTTCTCTTTCTCAAAGCAGCTGAGAAGACTATGTGGATATGATGTTGTCAAAGCTCCCCCTGAGTTCTTGAGATGTTCAGGAAATGAAGCTTTGCAGTAGGGTGATAGGCCTTCAGAAAGTTGATCTCTAGTAATTGATGATTTCAGCAACAGCTGAAATGTTAGATGTCTGGAGTCTTGAAAGATGACGGCCTTGAACACTTGAATCAGAAGAGATCTGAAGATTTCAGTTGGTTGATCTCTGTGGTTTTGTGTTCTTGTATGAATTCTTTTTGAGACAGAGAATGTCTACAACTCTCTTTCTTTTTCTCTTGAGTGATTGTTGTTGAGAAAGATGTTGTTCCAGAGAAGAGCTGTAGCAGAGAATATTTTGTTCTTCTTCTTCTTGTGCACTCTCTTTTTCTTGATTGCTTGGTTTTGTATATGAGAGATTCAAAAAATCTTGTCTTTTATTCCTTTGTTCTGAATAGAAAATGATCCTCTGTCAAGAATAGCCGTTAGCCTGTCATTAAATGACTTCCTTAATTGCAATTGTCTTTTGGGGGAAAGTCCAAAAAAACATTCCTTGATAATTCCTTGAAACTTGGTCCAGAATAAATGAAAACGGCTACAAAATCTTCTGAATTAATTGCTGACAATAACTCCTTAATTGTTCTGAATTTCAATCTTGAAAGCCATTTAACTCTTCAGAAAAACGTCGAACTGAGCTCTACTATCGTCGAACTGAGCTCAGCGATTTGGACTTAGACAGCAACAGAGATCGTCGATCTGAGCTCAACTATCATCGAACTGAGCTCAGAGATAGAGAATCAATACTGGAGTCAAGATCGTCGAACTGATCTCGAAGATCGTCGAATGGAGTTCGACGATTTGTTGAAGTTGAGCTCAGCGATCGTCGAATGGAGTTCGACGATCCGTCGAAGTGAGCTCAACGATCGTCGATTGGAGTTCGACGATTCGTCGTACTTAGCTCGACGAAATGACTTAGTCTCCATACTGAAAAACCTTGGTCTTGAGGGCAGCTTCCAAACCTAACTACTAACCCTTAGACTCATTTCTAAGTGACCTTTAGATCTATACAAGGAGGTCAAAAACAGGTTTCCTAAAGACATAGTGATCTTGACCCAAATTAGTAATAGGGTGTTCCAACAATCTCCCCTTATTTAGGTTAGGATTACTATTTACAGAAATTGGAGAAATTAAAAACAACATACAGAGCAACAATGCAACAATCAACAACATTGCAGAATCACAGATATAATATCTCAGACAGAAATCAGAAATCAGAATAATTGTCACCTTACAGAATTATTCCTTCTCCTTGCTCTTTATAAGTTTAATTTCTCTATTGGGATTAAGAGCTTCCTTTTTGGATCTTATGTCATCAGCTGCACCTAAGGAAGTTTGTTGTTTAGGCCTTGGTACCACAGCTTCAGGATGCAGCTCCATGTATCTTTCAGAATCAAAAAATTTGCTGGAGGCATATCTTTCAAGTTCCTTCTTTCTTTGCCCTGACAATGTAGTAATGCTGGAGGTGTCTCTGCCTTGCTCTCTAGCTTTCTTGATCTGATCCAGGGCAGCTAATTCCTTCATCCTGGCAGTCCATGCAGGAGGATTATTCTCTGGATCCTCAAAGGGAACTGGAGGCTCATATGTGTTGGAAGGATTATCTTGAGGAGCTCTAGATGAGACTACTTCTTTCAGCTTGTAGGGAAAAGGACCTGAAGTTGTATCTGATGAAGCTTGTCCTTCCCTAGAGTAAGGGTGTTGCCTTGAATAGACTTTGGAGTAAACTTGGAATTCCCTTTGGCTTCCTCTATAGTTTCCTCTCCTAGATTGAGAACCTCTGGATTGGCCTCCCCTATATTGAGATCTTGCATGAGGCTGATAGGGGGTTTGGCTTCTGGCAGAGGGATGAGCAGCTGAGCTTCCACCTGCACCTGCATCAGGAGGAGGTGGTGGAGGAGGATGAGGATGATGAAACTTAGAGGAACCTTTCTCATATTTCCTCTTCTTCTTCATAGCCTTAAGTTGATTCTTGGAATATTGCATCCAATGTTCAGTAATGGGGCAGTCATGAAGAATGTAATAAGGTATGTCATTTGTATCTTTGACTTTGGCTGGGGGAACTCTTTTCATAGCCTTGCTCCTTGCCCTTCTATTCCTGGCTATAGTGGCAGAAGAATCATCAAAATCAGTCCTAAATTCATCACTTTCAGAGCTTTGCTCATCATATAAATCATCAATCTTTTTCAGATACTCTTTCTGAAGTTGGGTTGGAGCAGATGAGACAGCAGTTGTAGCAACAGTAGATACAGCAGATATAGTACTGGCAGAAGTTGTAGCAGCAGCAGTAGTAACAATAGATACAGAACTTCCAGGGGCAATACTTTCAGAAGATATAGCAGCAGTAATATCAGCAGTAACTGGAGCAGCAGCAGATTCAGAGAAAACTGTTTCAGAAACACTACTTTCAGAGATAATAGTTTCAGCATCAGCAATAGCAGCAGTAATAACATCAGCAATAACAGTAGGCTCAAAATCATATGCCTCTGTCTGCATATCCTCAGAAACTGGAACATCAGCAGCATCAGAACAAACAGAAGCAGCAACATTATTGACAGCAGGAGTAGCAGCAGCATCACTGGAAACAGAAAGCTCAGCAGGATATAGGGAGGATATATAGGAGCTAATTAAGCTGGTATCACAGCTGGAGAAGGGCACAATGGCCTTGGAGAGATCCTCTAATGGCTGGATTGCAATACTCACTGGAAGACAGCTGAAGTAGACTGAATCAAAATCTGATAATAAGGACCTGAGGTCTACTGAGAAGACTGCAACTTGTTGTGGTGAAACAGGAGCTTGAATTGAGGAGATAGCAGCAGCAGTAGGGACTGAAGAAATGGCAGCAGTAGGAACTGAGGTAACAACAGTAGTAGCAGGCAATCTCAAATCTTCATTAGGCATCTCACCCTGCGTAGATTCAGAGAGAGCTGGATCAAGGCTCCCAAATGAAGGGATTGCCTGAGGAGGAAAAAGGGAGGAGAGCCTGGCAGATAAGTCTGCAACTGACTTTAAGAGTGGAGCCAAGGAGGTCTCCAACAGAAGTGAGAGCCTGGGGGCTATCATCTCATATAATGTGTCAGCTAAGGCAGGAATATCTACTTGCTCAGCAGGGACTTGAGCAGAGGTAAAGAAGGATGGAGGAGCAACTGGAGATGGTGGAGGAGAGCTGGTGGATGGTAGAAGTGAAGGTTGAGGTGTGGGGATTGTGGAAATGGAAGAGAGTGGTATGGAGATAGAAGGTGTGAAGGAGGGTTGATCAATGATGTCTTGCAGAACTTGTTGGTAAGATGTGGAGGAGGAGGGTAGATCAGGAGGGGATGAAGGTGAATCATCCATAAAGGAATCATGTAGAAGTGTGAAAGATGGAATGCGGGATGATGCGTCAATGTCTGGTTGAGGGTAGTGATGTAATGGATGGAAGATTTCCTCTGTTATTAGAAGTGTTGGAGAGGGAATAGCTGTTGGAGATGGGCTGGAAATAATGATTGTGGATGAAGTTTGAATGGTGGAGGTGACTGGTGGAGAGGAGATAAGAGTTGGAGGAGGAGAAGCAGCAGGTAAGTCATCTGCAGGGGCAAAGACATGAGGGGAAGAGACTGCAAGAGTCCTTGTGCCTGAAGTTGTGCTTGCAGAGGGCCTACTAGGCTTCACTATCTGTCTGTCCCATTTGCCAAACAGGGCACAGGACAGCCTCTTTGAGGCATTGATATGCATCCCAGATGATACAAGCAGGGCAGGGCATCTGTTATGGGGAAACAGCCCTAGAATCCTTCCATAATTAACAAAGTTCTTGTTTATTTTCTTCTTAATTAGGTCAAAGAAGACCTCTCCCCAGTTTAACTGTTTCTTATCCACTAGAGCTCCCATCAAGCACAGCTGATACCTGGAGATGGTATCATGTGCTGAATGCTTGGCCAACAGAACCTTTCCCACTACATCAGCTAAAAATCTATATTCCACAGCTAAGTTCTTTTTCAGCAGCTTGTTAGGGTTAGCATCAGAGTGAGCCATTCTAGCAAGTAAATCAAAAAATTCTTCACCAGATAACTCTGCAGAATCTGTTCCAGAATTTAATTGAAAAACCTCTGTCAGAATGGTAGGTGTTAGAGGTACCTGAGTTCCAGAAATTGAACCAACCACTGTATTTTGATCCTGGTTGTGGGAAGTATAGACCCACTCCTTGATCTCATCAACAGCCAATTTGATTCTTGTGGACATGATGGTAACAAGCTTTTGCTCCTTGAACAGTTCAAGAATGTCTTGAAAAATCTGATCACTGCTGTTGAAAGACTCCATGTCAATGGCGAATCCGGCATCAAACTTCATTGCTGCTAGAACTGCAACTGAGACGGCCATTGTTACCTGCAAAAAGCAACAAACAACTGACCAAGTGTAGAGATGTTTGGAGGGAAAGAGAATTTTTGCAGAGAGATTGAAAGCGCAAAAGGAGAACGACGGCCGAAAAATGAATTTTATATTAGGGTTCGACGCAGAAAAGGAAAGATCGTTGAACTCAGTTCGATGATTGGGGCTTCTAAAGGAATATGAAGGGTCTTCAATATCATCGATCTCCGTTTGATGATATTGGACAGCATCGAGCTCCGTTCGACGATAGTTCAAAGAACAAAATCGTCGAGCGCCGTTCGACGATCGTTGACCTGGAGAGATAGTTCAGACTATCTGAGAGGCTCTGAACTCAGGTCGACGATTTTAGAAAGCGTCAATCTCCGTTCGACGATCTGGGGGAAAATCGTCGAGCGCAGTTCAGAGACCAGAAATACACTCTAGACACTGGAAAAATCAAGATGTTTGCCTAGTCTTGGTCAATTTTTAAAGTTTTAAAATCTTGGATATTATTTTAGACTTCCTCCATCTAACATTCCTAACTGGTTTAGGAAGATGGTGTGTTTATTTTCATCCAAGGGTTTGGTGAAAATATCTCCCCTTTGTAAATCAGTTGGGATATATTGAAGTTCAATTTTATTCTTCTCAACATTATCCCTTAAGAAGTGATGCCTAATTTCTATGTGTTTTGTCCTACTATGGAGGACTGGATTTTGAGCTATAGAAATAGCACTGGTGTTGTCACAAAAGATTTTTGACTTCTCTAAGTTGTAGCCATAGTCTAGGAGTTGGTTTTGAATCCACAATATTTGTGAACAACAACTACCTGCAGCCATATATTCAGCTTCAGCAGTTGAAGTTGACACAAATGTTTGTTTTTTGCAAAACCAAGAGACAAGTCTGTCACCAAGAAACTGACAAGTTCCACTGGTGCTTTTCCTATCAATTCTGCATCCAGCATAATCAGCATCAAAAAATCCAGTTAATTCAAATGCTGAATCTTTTGGATACCAGAGACCTAGATTTGGACAACGTTTTACATACCTGAGAATCCTTTTTACTAATGTTAGGTGTGACTCTCTAGGACTCAGTTGGAATCTAGCACATATGCATGTAGCAAACATTATATCAGGTCTACTAGCTGTAAGGTACAGTAAAGAGCCAATCATTGCTCTATATGTTATCTGATCAACAGGTTTCCCATGTTCATCAGCATCCAATACAGCATTAGTAGGCATAGGTGTTTTCATACAAGATGCTTCAGACATACCAAATTTCTTGACCAATTCATTTGCATACTTGGTTTGAGAAATAAAGATGCCTTCAGCATGTTGTTTGACTTGCAATCCTAGAAAGAAGGATAGCTCACCCATGCTACTCATTTCAAATTTAGAATGCATTAGGTTGGAAAACCTTCTGCACAAATTTGAATCAGTAGAGCCAAAAATAATATCATCCACATAAATCTGTACTAGAAGGGTATGAGACTTTTGGGTTCTAATAAAACGAGTTTGGTCTACTCTACCCCTTATATATTCATTTTCCAGAAGGAAGCATGCTAGGGTCTCATACCATGCTCTAGGAGCTTGCTTGAGACCATAAATTGCTTTGTTCAACTTAAACATATAGTTAGGATGGGTTGGAGAGATAAAACCTGAAGGTTGTCTGACATAGACTTCTTCTTTGATGTCTCCATTTAGAAATCCACTTTTTACATCCATCTGGTATACCTTTAAGCCTTTGTGTGCTGCATATGCTAAGAAGATTCTGATGGCTTCCAATCTTGCAACTGGTGCAAAAGTCTGGTCATAATCTATGCCTTCTTCTTGTGAGTATCCTTGAGCAACTAGCCTTGCCTTGTTCCTTACAATTACTCCTTGATCATCCAATTTGTTTCTGAACACCCACTTTGTTCCAACAATGGAGTGATCCTTAGGCCTTGGCACTAGTTCCCAAACTTTGTTCCTTTCAAATTGATGCAACTCTTCTTGCATTGCAATGATCCAGTGTGGATCTTGCTCTACATCTTGAATGGATTGAGTTTCAATTTGAGATAGGAAGCAAGTGTGCAACAGGTTTTGGTTGACCTGATTTCTGGTTTGCACACCAGCTAAGATGTCTCCAATTACTTGGGAAATTGGATGGTCTCTTCATGTTACTAAATCAACAGGGGGTGTTGATTGTTCACCAACCTGTGTTATTGTTTCTTCTTGTGGTACAACAACTGGCTCTTCAAGTTGTTTCTCTTCAATATGTTGAATGCTTTCTTCATCTTCACTGCTTTCCTCCTTTTGATTAATTTGTAATCTGTCCAAATCTTCAGCAAGAGAATGTACCTGTAAAGGTTCTGTGGTAGAAGTGTTCTTCTCCTTGAAATACATATTAGATTCATCAAATGATATGTGAACAGATTCTTCAACTTTAAGAGATGATTTATTATAAACTCTATAAGCCTTACTGATCATGGAGTATCCCAGAAACACTCCTTCATCAGCTTTAGCTTGAAATTTTGCTAAATATCTCTTGTCATTGTTATGAATATAACAAATACAACCAAAAATTCTAAAATAATCAACTTTAGGTTTCTTCCCTTTGAGTAATTCATAGGGAGTCTTGCCCTTTAGTTTATGTATTAAACTTCTGTTCAGCACATAGTTGGAGGTGTTCACTGCCTCTGCCCAAAAAGATAGAGGAAGGTGAGCATCTAACAACAATGTAGTGGCAGATTCAATAAGGGTTCTATTTTTCCTTTCTGCTACCCCATATTATTGAGGAGTTCTAGGAGCTGAGAAAGTGTGCCTGATCCCTTCACTCTGACAGAACTCTTGCATAAGAAGAGAATCAAACTCTGTCCCATGATCACTTCTGATCAGGGCAATGTGATTATTGAACTCAATCTGTATGCATTTGAGAAACTCTGTCAAACACTTAAAGTTATCAGACTTCTTCCTCAGAAAGAACACTCATGTGAATCTAGAGAAGTCATCTACAACTACTAAGGTATAAGATTTCCCTCCTAGGCTTTGTACTGTAATGGGTCCAAAAAGATTCATGTGTAACAGATACAAAATCCTAGGTGAATCACTCTTAGTAAGTGATTTGAAACTATTTTTAGTTTGCTTGCCTAATTGACAAGCCCTGCAGAGTCCTTCCTTCTTGTAGGGGCCAGAAGATAGTCCTCTAACAAGGTTGTCGTTGGATAGACTAGTAATGGTTCTAAGGTTTAAATGTCCTAGTCTCTTATGCCATAAAACATTAGGTCTACAGATAGAATTAAACAGGAAAATGTCTACATCTGTTGAAAGAAAATCTACTAAGTAGATGTTACCTTTCCTTTTACCTGTCAACACAGTTGTGTTGTCGTATGACTTGATCTTGCATAAGGCTTTCCTGAAAGTCACCTGGTAGCCTTCATCACATAGCTGACTGATACTTATCAAATTGTGCTTATGTCCTTCCACATAGGCTACCTTCTTGAATGTCACTGTCCCAATCTGGACTGCACCATATCTTTTAGTTTGTCCAAAGTTTGAGTCACCAAATATGACTTTGGGTCCAAGCTTGGCTTTAAAGGATGTGAGGTTGTCCTTATTTCCTGTCATGTGCTTTGAGCACCCACTATCCAAATACCATTGTTGGTTTGATGTTGGATAGGTATTCTCCTGCACATAAAATAATTCACTTGTTTATGACCCAGTTTACCTTGGGCCTAGGTTGATAACCTTTAAATTCAGAAATAAAAGACATCCCAGGTTGACTCTTATAACCTTCAGGATGATATCTCCTTGGAGGTATTATCCATTCAGTATAAGGGTTAAAGCTTTGGGATGAAGGACCCCTAGTGTTGGATTTTGATTTGCCCTTGAAAGATTTTCCAGAGCTCTGATCTCTGTTCGACGATCGTTGAGCTGCGTTCGACGATCTTGGGTCAAATCGTCGAGCTTCATTCGACGGTCGACTGTGGCAGAGTTCAGGAATTAGAGATTGTCGACCTGAGTTCGACGATTTTGCCTGAGATCGTCGATCTGCGTTCGGCGATCGTCGAGCTCCGTTCGATGATTTCTGCTAGAACTTGGTTTTCTTAGGCAGATCAGAATTTTTTCTAGCTACCTCTACAACTCCCTTCCCTTTATCAGAAATAAACTTGATTGGGGTTGTTAGAATTATAGGTTGGCTGGATGAAGTACCCAAGCCCAGTGTACCATTGAATCTGGAGTTCACTGTGCTTGTGATGTCCATCAGCTTGATACTTCTCCCATTAAGGGATTCTTCAAGTTTCTTGGCCTCTGATAGCTCACCTTTCAGTGAAGCTATCTGCTCCCTACAACACTCCAACTCCTCAGAGAGTTTGAGGTTTTCTGACTTTAAGAAACTATGTTCAGATAATTGATTTCTGAGAGAAATAATTTCCTTCTCAGATTTTAGTAAGTCTAAACATAATGCTTTAAACTCAGACTTAAAGTCCTCAGAATTGAAATAAAAGGAACTGATTACCTGGTCCTATTCAAGTTGAGTCTTTGAGTCTGACTCTGAGTCTTCTTCATCAGAATTGTGTTGAGAGGCATTGATTGCCATCATGCAGAACTCCTTCTCTTCAGCATCATCTTCATCATCACTGGAGCTGGATGAAGCTTCTGACTCCTCTTCAGTCTCACTCCAAGATTCAGAAAAACAAACCCATTCCTTCTGTGTTTGTTCTTGCTGGAGGAGGGTTTGCCATTGCCATTCTTCTTGAAGTCCTTATCTCTTCTTCTTTCTTTCTTGTCCCTTCTGTCCTTGTTTTTGTTTTCTAGAGAGTCAGGCACAATATGGCCTGGTTTCCTGCAAGCAAAGCAAACAATTTCTTTATTATTTGACTTGTCATACCTTGGCTTATCATGCTCTTTGTATGATCTCCTTCTGAAGTCCTTTCTGGCCATCTTGTAAAATCTTTTGGCCAGCAGACTAAGTAGCTCATCATTGCCTGTGACTTTGTCTTCAGGCTGATCTTCAATTGCTTTGAAAGCTATTGTCTTTTCTTTTCTTGTGGCTGGTGAGGCAGCCTTCTGCTCTTCTTCTCTGTTCTTAATGAGCAGCTCATAAGATTTGAGCTTGCCCAAGAGAGCTTCTGTGGTGATCTCATTCAGACTTCTGGCATCCTTGATTGGCCAGATCCTTGAGTCCCAAGTGCTTGGGAAGCACATTAGGATTTTTTCATTAAGTTCAGTCAGTGAGATCTCTTTATCCAAAGTCTTGAGTTCATTGACTATCAGACTGAGTCTATTATACATATCTCCAACTAACTCAGCTTCTCCCTTCTTGAAGTTCTCATATTGGGATATGAGGTGAGATCTTCTGTTCTTTCCTTCATCAGCTGATCCTGAGACTATTTCAGACAGCTTATCCCATATTTCCTTTGCTGAATTACATTCAGCCACCTTTTGGAAGATGTCATCATACATAGTCTGGGCTATGGTATTCATAGCCTTTGCATCTGCTACTTTCCACTTCTTGATATCAACATCTGTTCCTGATGGAGGTGGAACAGCATTTGTACTTGTGTTCTCTGGAGTTCTTGGACAAACTGTCAAAACAGAATTAAAAATGTCCTCGTCAATAGAATTCATGTATAGTCTAATCCTTGCTTTCCAAAGTGCAAACTTAGATAGATTGCACACTGGAGGTCTGGTGCTAGCATAATCTTTGTTTTGGGCCATGATTTGTGAAGAAATAATCTAATAACAAAATCAAAAAAAGCAAATCTAACTAGAGGGATCTTTGGGTTCAGGTGTTAGCCTGTGCAACCACCAAGGTGTGGTATGTTTAAATAACCTGTCTCTGATACCAATTGAAAGTGCAAGCTAGATCTGATATACTCTAGAGGGGGGTGAATAGAGTATGATGCTTAAAACCTTTTTACAATAATTGTTGTAATCTGAGTGAACAGGGAAGCAAATATTAAATCTAATCACAGCAGCTATCTAATCACAATCTACAAAAGAAACTAATCACAGATCACAGCCAGAAACAAAAATAAAGATAAGCAACCAGAAGACACAAGGTGCTATAGTGGTTCCCCTAAACTTGGGTACATCCACTCTTCTACCACCCTAGGTAGGAATCCACTGTAGGATGAGTTGATCAGGTGTCATGGGCACCAATGAGCTTTTGATAAGGTGCTCAAAAACCAAACCAGATTTTTTGATCAGGTGTCTTGCCACCAATGAGCTTTTGATAAGGTGCTCAAAAATCACACACAAAATTTTAATGGGAGTTTGAAAAACCCTTTACAGAGATGGGGATGAGAGAGTGATGGAGGTCTTCTCTTTCTCAAAACAGCTGAGAAGACTATGTGGATATGATGTTGTCAAAGCTCCCCCTGAGTTCTTGAGATGTTCAGGAAATGAAGCTTTGTAGTAGGGTGATAGGCCTTCAGAAAGTTGATCTCCAACAATTGATGATTTCAGCAACAGCTGAAATGTTAGGTGTCTAGAGTCTTGAAAGATGACAGCCTTGAACACTTAAATCAGAAGAGATCTGAATATTTCAGTTGGTTGATCTCCTTGGTTGTGTGTTCTTGTATGAATTCTTTTTGAGACAGAGAATGTCTACAGCTCTCTTTCTTTTTCTCTTGAGTGATTGCTGTTGAGAAAGATGTTGTTCCAGAGAAGAGCTGTAGCAGAGAATATTTTGTTCTTCTTTTTCTTGTGCACTCTCTTTTTCTTGATTGCTTGGTTTTGCATATGAGAGATTCAAAAAATCTTGTCTTTTATTCCTTTGTTATGAATCGAAAATGATCCTCTGTCATTAAATGACTTCCTTAATTGCAATTGTCTTCTGGGGGAAAGTCCAAAGAAACATTCCTTGATAATTCCTTGAAACTTGGTCCAGAATAAATGAAAACGGCTACAAAATCTTCTGAATTAATTGCTGATAATAACTCCTTAACTTTTCTGAATTTGAATCTTGAAAGTCATTTAACTCTTCAGAAAAACGTCGAACTGAGCTCTACTATCATCGAACTGAGCTCAGCGATTTGGACTTAGACAGCAATAGAGATCGTCCATCTGAGCTCAACTATCGTCGAACTGAGCTCAGAGATAGAGAATCAATACTGGAGTCAAGATCGTCGAACTGAGCTCGAAGATCGTCGAATGGAGTTCGACGATTTGTGGAAGTTGAGCTCAACGATCGTCGTATGGAGTTCGACGATCTGTCGAAGTGAGCTCAACGATCGTCGATTGGAGTTCGACGATTCGTCGTACTGAGCTCGATGAAATGACTTAGTCTCCATACTGAAAAACCTTGATCTTGAGGGCAACTTCCAAACCTAACTACTAACCCTTAGACTCAATTCTAATTGACCTTTAGATCTATACAAGGAGGTCAAAAACAAGTTTCCTAAAGACATAGTGATCCTGACCCAAATTAGCAATAGGGTGTTCCAACACGTACCAAAACATCCACGTGAGCCTCTTTCTTCATGGGAATGAACCAGGCTACTTTTGTCAGCCGGTCAACAATAACCCACACCGAATCATTCCCGGAGCACGAGCGAGGTAGCCCATGGACAAAGTCCATGGAGATATCCTCGAACTTCCATTCGGGGATGGGCAACGACTGCAACAAACAACCGGGACTCCTGCATTCAGCCTTCACTCTTTGACAGGCTTCACAATGAGTAACATAATACCGGACATCCTTCTTCATTCCCGGCCAACAAATGGTCTTCCGCAAACCGGCGTACATCTTTGCAATACCCGGGTGCACTGAATATTGAGAGCTATGTGCCTCTCTCAAGATATGCTCCCGGATTTTACCGCCCTTGGGAATGTAGAGCAGGCCGCGAAAGTAAACGAGGCCATCTTTGAGTGTATACTCGTCGGCAGTTCCTTCTTCTATTGATTTAATAGTCGGGGCCAAAGCCGCATCCATTCCTTGCTCCACCCAAATTCGGTCCCAAATATCACAAATTATGCTCATGCTTGCCAAAAATTTTGTATACTCTGCTAAAGGAGCCTTGAATATCAAGGTAATATCCATCTCTTCGATCATCCGAGCCAACTCCATGCTCATCAACCGAGACTCTGGGCTAGAGCCTGACACTTTTCTACTCAACGCATCAGCCACCAAGTTCATCTTTCCGGGGTGGTAGTTCATGGTAAACTCATAGCCGCATAGAAATTCTAACCACCGTCATTGCCTCAAGTGTAACAGCCCAATTTTCTCAGCAGCCAAACGATCGTCGAGTGTCGAGATGTGGTCGTCGAGTGTCGAGAAGTTGAACACGGACTGTGATACGGGCGTGTCACAGGGCGTGTCAATTCGGGTCGACAAACTCAGCGCGACGAATTTTGCGCCAGGGCGTGTCGAAGTGCCATGTATGGGCACACGGTCTGGGACACGAGCGTGTCATAGGCCGTGTGAAGTCTCGGGTTCTTTTGGGATTATTTTCATCGATGCACACGGCCACATACACGGGCGTGTCTGGAGGCGTGTTGGTTGACACGGCCCATGACACGGGCGTGTCCCATGGGCGTGTCACTAGTTTGGATCAGTCGGTTGAGCACCGCTTGAGGCACACGGCCTGGGACATGGGCGTGTCACAGGCCGTGTCAGGCAAAAATCAGCTTTTCTGGCATTTCTGTGGCCGTCCATTCCTTCAGCCTGGATCCAATGGTTGAACTGCCTCCCTATTTCCTTAAGGTCGTGAATGAGAAGAGAAATCTCATTTCTCTTATTTGGCTTCTCTTTCTTCATTACTAGTGAGAGAAAGGGAGAGGAAGAAGGAGGAGGAGGAAAGGTGGCTGATTACTGGTGGTGCTGCAGTTTTCCGACGAGAGCTCCGAGGCCGGTGTTGCGGAGGAAAAGTTCTTATGAGCCATTCAAGCTAGCTTTGAGTTCATGGAACCGAAGCGGTCGTCAAGGGTATCGACTTTTCTTCCTATCCATGTGAAGGCTTCCATTTGGCATATATTTGTGATTCCCCGACCAAGAGGTGGCTGATTCTGGGAGTCTTTTGGGTGATTCATGAAATCCCCTTTGTTGGCATATAGATCCGGAATAAGAGTACGAAATAGACATGCTGTGCGAAGCCCATCCGGACAGGTTGGTCTGGATTGGTGATGTTCCATAAGAACCGGAGAAGACTCCGTGATAAACGTGTAGTTTAAGGAGTCAACGGATTATGCCTGTGAAGAGGAGTAGAAGGAAGTACTGTAGTGGTAGTCCAGGAAAATATTTGTGTTATGTTTTTGGGTCCGACCTGTGAATGAGGCACAGGAAGTACTGGTATGACCAGGAAAGGCCCATTGTGATGCTTGATGTCGTAGGGTGTCCACCTGTGAAGCGAGTAACAGGAAGTACTGGCATGGTAGCCAGGAAAGACCCCTGACATTTGAGATTTTGCGGTGTCCACCTATAAAGAGAGTAACATGAAGTACTGGGATGCCCAGGAAAGACCCGCTATTGTGATAAGGAAATGGGTGTAGAGAATACCCAGGCTATGTGCCAAGAACAGGATTGGTGAGACAGACCCGCGCCTTTGATATAGCCATGAGTACGCTATACTTGGAGAAGGCAAGGCGATTTGAGCAATGGTGGGTGGAGGATCCGACCTGCGCTATGTCCGTCCGACGTGAGACCAAAATGTGCGGTCTGTTGGAGCGCATAGCAAGAGTCTTAGGCCTACGCGCCATGACACAATGGGGGGCTACGGGCCATCCTGGTGTAGTAAGACTATAAAACTTCGGTTGCACGCCATGGAGTAAATGCTCAAGTAAGTTACCGTTGGGTGATGACCCTGATACGGTGGTGGGCATGTGATTTGCTAGAACACCAAGAATGTGCCCTGATTGCACGGACCGTTCGGCCGGGTGGCAAACGGTTGTGATGGAATGTGTGCATGAAAGCACATTTTGATGAGATATATTGCCATGTTGTAATATGATATGCATGCAGGGAAGATTACCGCTGCCCCGAGAAAAGGGGTAGGGTCGTTATAATTTGGTCAGCTGAACGCTGACCGTTGCTTCTGTTTGCCACCGCTGGGTGGATTGTCCCTGTACAAGTGCTGGAGAGCCAAGCAGGACGTATAAAGGCTGATGTTCCTGCTGCCGTTGCTGCTACTGCTGCTAGCCCTCGAAGGTTATATGTGTTGCTTGTTGTGTGTTTTTGATGAATTGTAAATATACGTATTTTTGTGCACATTAATTTAGTCATTCGCATTTATTTTCGTCGTTTTTACTTATTTTTGTTCAATAAAATGCTTCTATTCTTGTAAATTTACTACTAACTTGTTTTATTTTATTTTTCAGAAAAATTCCAAAATCTGCCAAAATTGGGCAGTACACGCCCGCGTCATTTGGATCACGCCCGTGACCAGGGGGTGACAGTTCAAATTCCGTGAAGTTGCAAATTTCTGAAGTAAAAAGCTTGACACGCCTGGTGTCACGCCCGTGTCACCCGACACGGGGCGTGACACAAGCCCGTGTCCACTCCACTCGACGAATTCAGTTCAACGATCGTCGAAACCGAGACACGCCCAGAGTCATGCCCGTGACATAGGGCGTGACTCAAACTCAGCTCGACGATTTCAACTCGACACTTTTCGCTCGACGATTGTCGAGTGTCGACACCAACCGACACGCCCAGAGTCACGCCCGTGACCTTGGGCGTGACTTCATCACCTGTCTCGACAAGATGCTGCCAAAGACTTTTGACGCAACCCGCGCCCGGTTCTACCACCCCGATACGCCCAACGTCATGCCCGTGACCTGGGGCGTGACAGCCGCGAACTCAGCCCGAAGTCAACTTTCCTGTCAAATCTTCGGTCGCCATCATGAATAGTAGTGACACGCCCCCCCGACATGCCCGTGTCGGAGGGCGTGTACTTAGAATTTTTTGCCTATAAATTGCCCATTTCTGTAAGGTCCAAGGGTTCAGATTTTTGGGCCATTTTAGTGTGTTTTTGTGGGCTACATCCGTGATTCCCTTGCTATGTAAGGAGATTTCTCCCCCCTTTTCTTTCATGTTTGCTTTTGCTTTAGCTTTAGCTTTGTAATAGTTTCCTTTAATCAATAAAAATGTTAGTTTATCTCTTCTTATTTGGCTTTGGAATGAACTCATGTGCCCACTTTTTCTTCTCATTTTATCCTTAGTTTCTCCTTTGTTTTTCTCTTTATATAGAGTGTGTATGTGTGTATGAGTGTGATATGTTTAATAGTCATGTTTTCAACTTGTCTTCATGATAGGTTTTGTATTAGATTTCATTTCCAAGTTAGGTATGATAAGTTTTCCTCTTCTTCATCATGTCCTTTTCTAACCAAAATTTTCATTCTTTCATTCTTATGTATTTATAAAAGGGTTAAAAGTGATTTTGACTTTTTTTACTGTTTTTTTGTAGGATTGTAAAACCCTTTTTGTTATTTTAATTTTCTTTTCACTTTTTAATAGCTTTTATGAAAACATAAGAATGAAAATGTTGAAATTTTAATTCTTGAAAGGCTTAAGTTTTTGAATTATTTTGGAAAGCTTTTGTTCTCTTAAAATTTTAAATTGTTCTTTTTATTTGTTTTTGGCAAAACCTAAGCATGAAAAAGTAAATGTTTTAATTTTTAAGTAACTTTCATTTTCCTTTTAATTTGTGTGTGTGAGTGTATGAGAATAATGTTTTGATGCTTTGTTCAATTTATGTAGAGTGTGTGAGTGTAGGTGTTAGTTTTTCATGCTTTATTTTTCATGCTTTATTTTATCGTTTTCTTTAATTATGTAGAGTGCGTGTGTGTAGGAGTTAGTTTTATTGCTTTCTTTCAATTCTTATAGAGTGTGTGTGTTTGTGTGCATTTATTTCTGCCTACTCGTTAAGAGTTAAATGACGCATCGTTTTCATTTCCCGCCTACTCGTTTGAGTAGGACTTGTAATTTTCTTTCTTTATTTTTCCGCCTACTCACTTGAGTTAAATGGATGGACTTTATTTCCCACCTACTCGTTTGAGTAGGACTTGTAATCGCATTTATTTTCTCCTACTCATTTGAGTAGGACTCACTTTCATTTTAGTCTTACTCGTTTGAGTAGGACTTGCAATTTTTAGCTTTTTTCCCGCCCCCACTCGTTTGAGTGGGACTTGCAATTTCAATTATGCAAATTTCTTTCATGTGTAACTTAGTTTCTGTTTTATTTATAATTTGGAGTGTGCGTGAGTTCTTCTTTTAGCTAACTTTTCAGCTTTCTAAATGTTTGTTATTTTTTATGTCCTCTTCTTATAATCATTTAGCGTTTAATTTCGAACTCGCGCCTCATTAAATTATAAAGCCGTCCCCATACCGATGTGTGGCTAATCGTTATTAGCTTCGGCATCGAAGAGCTTTGTGACATTTAAAATAATTTGTAATAATTGAAGCTCTTTATTTTCATTTTAATTTAAGGACTTAAGGTTTACCCCGGGTTAACGACGCGTAGGACCACATATCGATGTGTGGGCCCTATTTCCGTTATCCATACACTAGCTAGCCGAGAGGCCGTGCGTATGGACAGATCACCCCTGGGTAAATAGAGTTGCGTGCATACCCTCGAGAGAGGACAAGCGTAATTCTACCGGATTGGGTTCCCCACCCAATAGCTGGGTTCTTAGCGTAAAGCGGGCGTTAAGAGGAATCCTTCGTCGGACTAACGTTCGGTCGAATAGTCTTAACGTTCAGGTGAGCAATATTCCTAGAGATAAGTGCGCTCACATTTGTGGAACCTCCACGGCCAAGTTACCTTTTAATTAATTTGAAAACTAAGTCCTATAATTATTAAAAAATATTTTAGTCTTAATCCGATTCGATGCCGAGCGTTAACCCTTCATCGAATATTTTCGAAATCATTTTTGCGCTCCTTTACTTTTTCCGTCTTTACTTAATAAAAAAAATCCACCTTACTTTCGGTAAAATAATAGTCCTCCCGGAGGAGTAAGAATAGTCAACACGACCCCGAGAACAATACGACCTCGGTATTCCCCCGAATATCGAGTACTACTTGCGATAGGTGCACTTGCCTCCTGTAGCACGCCCGCGGCGATCGACTCACCAAACCAACCACAGTAAGAGCTGTTCGCGGGCGGATCAAGTTTTTGGCGCCGTTGTCGGGGACTCTCTTTGAGTTGCTATTTCGAATTCCGGAGTCTATTACTTTTACTTATTTTCTAAAAACTAAAAAAAAATAATACTAAAAACTTTATTTTAAATAAAAACAAAAAAAGGGTTTATTTTGTTTTATTTTTGTTTGGGTGTATGAACCGTGGACAACCCTCCGAGTCTGAAGATTTTGACTTCGACCCTGAGATCGAATGCTCTCTTGCGCGTATTCGATCTCAATGCCGAATTCCTTCTTTAGACCCCGAAGAATCTATCGGAGAACCCTCTGTTGTAGTTATGGCCACGCCTAACCCTTCCCCGGCGGCCGAGCGTACTATGTCTTATTACGCCCGGCCCAACCTGAATGATACTGGGTCGAGTATTGTTCGCCCTGCAGTGGCGAATAATAATTTTGAAATAATGTCGAGTGTCATTCAAATGGTCCAAAACGTCGTGCAGTTCTATGGAATGCCGGATGAGGACTCGAATGTCCACTTGTCCAATTTCTTGGAGATATGCGACACCTTCAAGATTAATGGCGTCACTGATAACGCCATTCGCGTGCGCTTATTTCCTTTTTCCCTTAAGTCCAAAGCCAAGGCGTGGTTGAACGCCCTCCCGCGAGGATGTATCACCACATGTGCTGGGTTGACGGAACGGTTCCTAACGAAGTACTTTCCGCACGAAAAAACTGCAAAGTTGCGGGCGGACATTTCTTCGTTTGTGCAAAACGATCCTGAGTCTCTATACGAGACTTGGGAACGGTTTAAGGAATTCCTCCGCCGGTGCACGCACCACGCGCTGCCAACGTGGTTGCAAGTTCAAATTTTTTATAATGGGCTGAATTTTCAGACGCGTCAAATGATTGACGCGGCTGCCGGGGGTACGCTAAACAACAAAACCCCCGAGGCCACCCAGGCTTTATTCGAAGAGATGGCTATGAATGCCTATCAATGTAACGTCCTGCGGGGACGCCCAAAGCCGGCGGCTGGTCTTTTTGAAGTGGATGCCACTGCTCTCTTAACCCTTCAAGTTGAAAGGTTAACAAAGCAGGTTGCGGAGAAGTTTGCTGCCTCCTCCACTCCGCCTTGTTTTATTCCCCCTAACATCTGCGTGGCTGAAGAGTTCGTGGACTTCATGGGAAATTTGGGTCGTCCTCCCTTCAACCCCAACAACAACCCTTATAGTAATAACTATAATCCGTGTTGGAGGAATCACCCAAATTTCTCTTGGAGAAACCCGAATAATGCTCAGGGTCCCCATATTTCTTATGCGCCCGGATTTCTGCCTCCTCCTCCTCTTCCAAAACCCTCCCCAATGGAGGAAAATTTTTCGAAGTATATTGCGTCCAACGAGTCAAATATTCGGAACATCACCGGATCGCTAAAAACTCTTGAACAACAGGTTGGACAGCTGGCGAGGATGATGTCCGAGCGCGCGCTCGGGGCACTGCCGGGAAACACGGAGCCCAATCCGCGGGAGAACGCCAACGCTATAACCCTCCGTAGCGGAAAGGAGGTGGTCGATCCAAAACGGACCGACCCTCAGGTACATATTTCACCTCCGACCCCTCTTCCCCTTTATTCGCTTACGCCATATCCGCATAAGTTAGATAACGAGCGTCAGGAAGCGCAATATGAAAAATTTATTTTATTATTAAAACAAATTCACATTAATATTCCTTTTTGCGAGGCTATCTCGCAAATGCCCAAATATGCGAAATTTTTAAAAGAATTACTTTCCAATAAACGTAAATTAGAGGATATTTCGCAGGTATCTCTCAACGCTGTCTGCTCGGTGGCCCTTACTAATAAATTACCCACAAAACAAAACGACCCGGGACGATTTTCCATCCCGTGCCTTTTTAACAATATATTAGTAAAGTACGCCTTAGCTGATTTAGGGGCTAGCATTAATCTAATGTCGTTCTCGCTATTTTCGCGTTTAGGTTTGGGTACTCCTAGTCCTACGAATATGCGCATCCAATTAGCGGATCGCTCGGTTAAGTTCCATATCGGGGTTGTGGAGGACGTCCTTGTCCGAGTAGACAAGTTTACCTTCCCGGTAGACTTCGTCATCTTAGACATCAAGGAGGACGCTGAGGTACCAATAATACTCGATCACCCTTTTCTCGCCACCTTCCGCGCACTAATAGATGTTAGTAATGGTAGTCTTCTCCTCCGAGTATGCGATGACCAATTTGTCATGGACAAATTGGTCATCGAGCGACGATTTCTGCTACTATTTAGATACCTTTTTCGGAGATCGTTCTTCTCCCGTTTTCGAGTCGGTATTTTTAAACGACGATATTTATGCGCTCGAAAATTTTAAATGCGATGAGGATACTTCTTTAGACTTGCGTTTCAAACCAATTGGTAAGAAAGGCATAGGCATTAAAACCTCCCTAGAAGAACCGCCCATCCTAGACCTCAAACCCATACCCGCATCGCTCAAATACGCATTTTTGAGAAAAGACGATACGCTTCCCGTTATTATTTCTTCGGACTTGAGTGATTCGGAGACTTCCGATTTATTGGAAGTTTTATTTAAACATCGCCACGCAATTGCGTGGCAAATCTCTGACTTAAAGGGGATTAGCCCCTCCTTTTGCACCCATAAGATATTTCTTAACAATAATTGCCGCAAAACGATTCAGCCGCAGCGTCGTCTTAACCCAAACATGAAAGACGTCGTTAAAGCCGAAATTATTAAGTTATTAGATGCGGGGATTATCTACCCTATTTCGGACAGTGCATGGGTTAGTCCCGTGCATGTCGTGCCCAAGAAGGGCGGCCTTACCGTAGTGGCGAATGAGCATAACGAGCTCGTCCCAACTCGTACTGTTACGGGTTGGCGAGTGTGCATCGATTATAGAAAACTTAATGATGCCACCCGCAAGGACCATTTCCCTCTGCCTTTTTTGGACCAGATTTTAGAGTGTTTATCCGGTCATCCATTTTATTGTTTCTTGATGGTTTATAGGGGTTTTTCCAAATCCCCATTTCCCCCGATGATCAAGAGAAAACAACTTTTACTTGCCCGTTTGGCACCTTCGCATATCGAAGAATGTCATTTGGACTCTGCAATGCGCCGGCTACATTCCAAAGATGTATGCTAGCGATCTCTGGCGAGCTAGTAGAAGACATTATGGAAGTCTTTATGGATGACTTTTCTGTTTTCGGACGCTCTTTTCCCGATTGCCTTCACAATTTAGATCGTGTCCTTCAACGGTGCGAGGACACAAGCCTTGTATTAAATTGGGAAAAATGCAACTTTATGGTTCGAGGAGGTTTGGTCCTCGGCCATATGATTTCGTCTAAGTGGATAGAGGTGGATAAGGCCAAGATAGAAATTATAGAAAAACTTCCGCATCCAACAAACGTAAAATCTATTAGGAGTTTCTTAGGCCATGCGGGCTTTTATCGACGCTTCATTCAAGACTTTTCAAAAATAACAAAGCCGCTTACTCACCTCTTGGAAAAGGAATCACATTTCATCTTTAGTAGCGAATGCAAGTCCGCCTTTAATTTAATAAAACAAAAACTTATCACTTCACCAATTTTAGTGGCCCCTAATTGGCCCCTTCCGTTCGAAATTATGTGCGACGCTAGTGATATTGCCTTAGGTGTCGTTCTTGTCCAATACGTAGAAAAACATTTTCATCCTATTTATTACGCTAGCAAGACGCTCACTTCCACACAAGTAAATTACACGACAACGGAAAAGGAACTCTTAGCCGTCATTTTCGCTTTCGATAAGTTTCGCTCGTATATCACGCTATCTAAAGTTATCGTTTTTACCTATCACTCCGCGCTTAAATATTTATTAGCTAAAAATGATGCGAAGCCTCGCCTTCTTCGATGGATTCTCCTCCTACAAGAGTTTGATTTGGAGATCCGAGATAAGCGGGGAGCGGAAAATCTAGCGGCAGACCACCTCTCCCGTTTAGAAAATCTGGGTGCGGAAGCGCTCGTCGAATCTGAAATAAATGACAGATTCCCCGAGGAACGGCTCCTTGCCATTCATAGTTCTTCGTCATCTTCTCCTTGGTTCGCAGACTTTGCAAATTACTTAGTAGCGTGGGTGCTTCCAAAAGAGTTTTCAAGTCATCAAAAGAAGAAATTCTTTTCTGACTTGAAAATTTTCATTTGGGAGGACCCATTTCTTTTTCGTATCTGCGCAGACCAAGCGGTCCGAAGATGCTTTGCGGGTGTGGAGTGCTTGCAAATTCTTAAGCACTGCCACGAGGGTCCAGCCGGTGGGCATTATCAAGCCAACCGGACCGCTCGGAAGGCGCTAGAGGCGGGCTACTTTTGGCCCACTCTCTTCAAAGACGCGCATAATTTTGTGCGCGCATGCGATAGCTGTCAGCGGTCGGGTAACATCTCTCGTCGCGACGAGATGCACCAAAATATGTTTTTAGAGTGCGATGTCTTCGATTTGTGGGGCATAGATTTTGTTGGCCTCCTACCTCCATCTTTCAAAAATATGTATATTTTAGTGGCGGTCGACTACGTATCGAGGTGGGCGGAAGCGCAAGCTCTCCCCACCAACGATGCGCGAGTCGTCGTTACATTTCTTAAAAAACGATTTTCTCGCTTCGGCACGCCTCGCGCAATTATTAGTGATAGGGGAACACATTTCTGTAACGCTCTTATGGCTAAGACGTTAGCTAAATACGGAGTCACGCACAAGCTTGCCACCCCTACCACCCGCAAACAAGTGGCCAAGTTGAGGTAGTAAATCGAGAGATTAAGCGAATTTAAGAAAAAACCGTTTCACTAAATATGAAAGATTGGTCTGTTAAACTCGACGATGCGTTGTGGGCATATCAGACGGCATACAAAACCGCAATTGGTTGTACGCTGTTCCGGTTAGTCTACGGCAAAGCGTGTCATTTACCCGTAGAATTAGAGCATCGCGCTCTTTGGGCTTTAAAACTCTTAAACCTCGACGCAAACTTAGCCGCTCAGAATAGAAAACTGAAACTAAACGAGCTCGATGAATGGCGTGCGAATGCTTACGAGAGCAATAAATTCTATAAGGAGCGTTCTAAGTTATATCACGATCGAAATTTAAAGTCCACAAAAAAATTTTCTCTGGGCGATCTTGTCCTTCTTTATAATTCACGCCTTAAGCTTTTTCCGGGTAAACTAAAATCTAGATGGTCCGGTCCCTTCTTAGTTGAAGAAGTCTTTCCATGTGGGACCGTACTCGTCTCCCACCCGGAAAGAGGTTCGTTTAAAGTAAACGGTCATCGACTTAAGTTATACATCGTGGTCGACCCAGTGATCGAGCATTACGAAACCATAACCCTCCTCGATCTATAACTCCGCCAAAATAGTCAAGCTATACGACTATAAACAAAGCGCTCCTGGGAGGCACCCCTCGCTTATCTTTTGCGCTCTTTCCTTATTATCTTTGCTACTTTTTCTAATAAACGCAAGGTTTCTGATCGGCCTCCCCCTACGCGTTTCAGGGAAGTTTCTACCCCCCCTCTCTTTATATATTGTATATATTGTTTTTTTCCTCTTGTTCCGCATACTTACGTTACAACATTGGGGACAATGTTGGACTTAAGTATGGGGGTATTTTCGTGCTTTACTTTCTGCACTTCAATTTTTCTGCATTTCAAAAATACAAAAAAATACATATAACAACAAAACAAAAAAAACAATAAAAAAACATCTTAAAATGAAAAATCCAAAAAAAAAAATTTCATTTTCATTTTCCTTCTTTTTTCCAAAAACTCAAAAAAAATTAAAAATTTAAAAAAACAAAAAATATATTTAGTTTCACTTTGTAAATATTTTTTGTACATATTTTTCTTTTGTAAATACTCTTTTTTCTCTCTCCCCCTTCCTCATTCTTGTAAAAACCTCTCTTTTTCTCCCATGATTTTGTACATAGTATGAAAATTTTCTTAAAAAATACAAAAAAAGATAATAGTTCAAAAACAAATATTAATTCAAAAAAAACAACAAAAAAAATTAATTAAGTAAAACAAAACAAAAATACAAAAAAAGATAATAAATGAAAAAAAAATTATGATAAAAACTATAAAAATCAAAAAAAAATGTTTTGAAACAAATACATCAAATATTCCATCCTTAACTTTCCTGCTATCCAAAAATTCTGTTTTGAGTTTATTTATATGTGAATTTGATTAATTCTTTGTTCACTACCCGTTTGTTAATTATTGATTGAAAAATTTAAATAGCCGGGGTTAAGTTTTAAATAATTCATTATACTTTGTTAAAAATAGCGAACTCATTTTAGGCACTACTTCTAATTTTTCATTGATAGAAGCACGTGTATTATGTTAGGAAATAACGACTATAGAATTTAATTATACTTACTTTTAGCTTTCTGAAAAACTGGAACGTACAAATTATTAAGGTTGCTCTCAAAAATTTTTAGGATTAAAATCTAGTTTTCTTTTCTCCCCTTACCTTATCATGACCTACTTGGCATGATAAATTTTTCTATCATTAAAAGATCCTATGTCAATGGGAATAAGATTTCGTTCCGTAAACATAGGCACCCAATAATTTAAAAAGATTATATATGGAGTAAGAAGATAAAATTCATTACTCCTACACATATACATTGGGTTAATTTTATTCTTATGAAGTTGAAAAACAAAAATCATATTAGGAAAATAAGATTTCGTTTTCCTAATAATCCAAAAGAAAAAAATGGAGGTTCGAGAAAAAATTACCTCACCTCAAAATCAAAACCCTCTTCATAAACCCACTACCCCCTCAGCCAATTACACATTTCTAGAATTAATTCGAAAATCTTTTTGAGAGCATAATTAGTAAATTGTATTACTTCCAGCAGCACTCGTATAAGCTAGAGTTCTTATAATTCCAAACTATTTTCATTAATCTAACCATTATAAATGTTGTCTTCTATTTGATTACATCAAGAAGTCTTTTGGCCAAAACTTTTGCGCTATTTAAATCATCTACATAATTTTAGGACTTAACTCTTACACCCCGTATATTTATTTCGATCTCTCTTATAATTGATTAAGCGGTAGCTAAACTTAGAGTTTTTTTTCTATTCCTTATAGATTCACCTCAAACTTTTGCTCTGGAATAGCAAAAGCCTAAGTATGGGGGTATTTGATGAATTGTAAATATACATATTTTTGTGCACATTAATTTAGTCATTTTCATTTATTTTCGTCGTTTTTACTTATTTTTGTTCAATAAAATGCTCCTATTCTAGTAAATTTACTACTAACTTGTTTTATTTTATTTTTCAGAAAAATTCCAAAATCTGCCAAATTTGGGCAGTACACGCCCGTGTCATTTGGATCACGCCCGTGACCAGGGCATGACAGTTCAAATTCCGTGAAGTTGCAAATTTCTGAAGTAAAAAGCTTGACACGTCTGGTGTCACGCCCGTGTCACCCGACACGGGGCGTGACACAAGCCCGTGTCCACTCCACTCGACGAATTCAGTTCAACGATCGTCAAAACCGAGACACGCCCAGAGTCATGACCGTGACATAGGGCGTGACTCAAACTCAGCTCGACAATTTCAACTCGACACTTTCCGCTCGACGATTGTCGAGTGTCGACACCAACCGACATGCCCAGAGTCACGCCCGTGACCTTGGGCGTGACTTCATCACCTGTCCCGACAAGATGCTGCCAAAGACTTTTGACGCAACCTGCCCCCGGTTCTACCGCCCCGACAAGCCCAACGTCACGCCCGTGACCTGGGGCGTGACAGCCGCGAACTCAGCCTGAAGTCAAATTTCCTGTCAAATCTTCGGTCGCCATCATGAATAGTAGTGACACGCCCCCCCCCCCCCCCCCCCCCCCGACACGCCCGTGTCGGAGGGCATGTACTTAGAATTTTTTGCCGATAAATTGCCCATTTCTGTAAGGTCCAATGGTTCAGATTTTTGGGCCATTTTAGTGTGTTTTGTGGGCTGCATCCGTGATTCCCTTGCTATGTAAGGAGATTTCTCCCCCCTTTTCTTTCATGTTTGTTTTTGCTTTAGCTTTAGCTTTGTAATAGCTTTGTAATAGTTTCCTTTAATCAATAAAAATGTTAGTTTATCTCTTCTTATTTGTCTTTGGAATGAACTCATGTGCCCACTTTTTCTTCTCATTTTATCCTTAGTTTCTCCTTTGTTTTTCTCTTTATATAGAGTGTGTATGTGTGTATGAGTGTGATATGTTTAATAGTCATGTTTTCAACTTGTCTTCATGATAGGTTTTGTATTAGATTTCATTTCCAAGTTAGGTATGATAAGTTTTCCACTTCTTCATCATGTCCTTTTCTAACCAAAATTTTCATGCTTTCATTCTTATGTATTTATAAAAGAGTTAAAAGTGATTTTGACTTTTTTACTTAGTTTTTTTGTAGGATTGTAAAACCCTTTTTGTTATTTTCATTTTCTTTTCACTTTTTAATAGCTTTTATGAAAACATAAGAATGAAAATGTTGAAATTTTAATTTTTGAAAGGCTTACGTTTTTGAATTATTTTGGAAAGCTTTTGTTCTCTTAAAATTTTAAATTGTTCTTTTTATTTGTTTTTGGCAAAACCTAAGCATGAAAAAGTAAATGTTTTAATTTTTAAGTAACTTTCATTTTGCTTTTAATTTGTGTGTGTGAGTGTATGAGAATAATGTTTTGATGCTTTGTTCAATTTATGTAGAGTGTATGAGTGTAGATGTTAGTTTTTCATGCTTTATTTTTCATGCTTTATTTTATCGTTTTCTTTAATTATGTACAGTGTGTGTATGTAGGAGTTAGTTTTATTGCCTTCTTTCAATTCTTATAGAGTGTGTGTGTTTGTGTGCATTTATTTCCGCATACTCGTTAAGAGTTAAATGACGCATCGTTCTCATTTCCCGCCTACTCGTTTGAGTAGGACTTGTAATTTTCTTTCTTTATTTTTCCGCCTACTCACTTGAGTTAAATGGACGGACTTTATTTCCCGCTTACTCGTTTGAGTAGGACTTGTAATCGCATTTATTTTCTCCTACTCATTTGAGTAGGACTCGCTTTCATTTTAGTCCTACACGTTTGAGTAGGACTTGCAATTTTCAGCTTTTATTTCCCGCCCCCACTCGTTTGAGTGGGACTTGCAATTTCAATTATGCAAATTTCTTTCATGTGTAACTTAGTTTCTGTTTTATTTATAATTTGGAGTGTGCGTGAGTTCTTGTTTTAGCTAACTTTTCAGCTTTCTAAATGTTTGTTATTTTTTTTATGTCCTCTTCTTATAATCATTTAGCGTTTAATTTCGAACTCGCGCCACATTAAATTATAAAGTCGTCCCCATACCGATGTGTGGCTAATCATTATTAGCCTCGGCATCGAAGAGCATTGGGACATTTAAAATGATTTGTAATAATTGAAGCTCTTTATTTTCATTTTAATTTAAGCACTTAAGGTTTACCCCGGGTTAACGACGCGTAGGACCATATATCGATGTGTGGGCCCTATTTCCGTTATCCATACACTAGCTAACCGAGAGGCCGTGCGTATGGACAGATCACCCCTGGGTAAATAGACTTGCGTGCATACCCTCGAGAGAGGACAAGCGTAATTCTACCGGATTGGTTCCCCACCCAATAGCGGGGTTCTTAGCGTAAAGCGGGCGTTAAGAGGAATCCTTTGTCGGACTAACGTTCGGTCGAATAGTCTTAACGTTCAGGTGAGCAATATTCCTAGAGATAAGTACGCTCATATTTGTGGAACCTCCACGGCCAAGTTGCCTTTTAATTAATTTGAAAACTAAGTCCTATAATTATTAAAAATTATTTTAGTCTTAATCTGATTCGATGCCGAGCGTTAACCCTTCATCGAATATTTTCTAAATCATTTTTTCGCTCCTTTACTATTTCTGTCTTTACTTAATAAAAAAAATCCACCTTACTTTCGGTAAAATAATAGTCCCCCCGGAGGAGTAAGAATAGTCAACACGACCCCGAGAATAATATGACCTCGGTATTCCCCCGAATATCGAGTACTACTTGCGATAGGTGCACTTGCATCCTGTATCACGCCCGCAGCGATCGACTCACCGAACCAACCACAGTAAGAGTCTGTTCGCGGGTGCATCAGTTTTCTTTTATTATGGCCGGCCTGTGCGCCAATAGTTGAAGCCACTGTGTGAAAGCCATGTAAGGCCATAAGGCCAACTTGTGTACATGTGTAAGACATTCCTATGTGCTATAAAACATAGTGTTTTAATTGTTGGACATTCAAGGGAGGAGTTCAAGTTGTATTATAGGCTTCCGCTAGAATGCTTTGTGATAGGTACGATGCGCTACTCTAGTATCATCCTGTACCTTCACCGCCTGTTTTGTGATATATACTGTGGGGCCTCGGCCGGACCTTCTAGAATATACCATATGAACGGATGGGGTTGTTACATCAAGTTCAACTCCTTCTGTGTATGAACATACTTCAAGTTTTTATGATCTGAAAAGATCTCGCAGTGGACGCCGTATAGATAGTGTCTCCAAACCTTCAAGGCGAGCACCACTGCTCCCAACTCCAAATCGTGAACCGGGTAATTGATCTCATGCTTCTTCAGTTGCCTTGAAGCATAAGCAATCACATGCCCGTGCTGCATCAATACCGCTCCCATCCCTTGATATGACGCGTCCGTGTAAACTTGAAATCCTTCCTTCCCAGATGGAAGTGCAAGGATGGGGGCGGAGGTAAGTCTATCCTTTAACTCCTGAAATGCCGCTTCACATTGAGGTGTCCACTCAAATGGCACACCCTTCTTCGTCAAGGAGGTAAGAGGAAGAACAACCTTTGAAAATCCTTTCACGAACTTGCGGTAGTACCCGACAAGTCCAAGGAAACTCCTCACATCGGCCGCCGACTTCAAGGGAGACCACTCTTTCACGGCTCGCACCTTGGCTGGATCCACCGCTAGTCCAGCTCCACTGATTACATGGCCTAAGAAGGCGACCTCTTTGAGCCAAAATTCGCATTTTCTGAAATTGGCGAACAAAGCGT
Organism: Platanthera guangdongensis; assembly: GCA_039583875.1. Taxonomy (NCBI): domain Eukaryota; kingdom Viridiplantae; phylum Streptophyta; class Magnoliopsida; order Asparagales; family Orchidaceae; genus Platanthera; species Platanthera guangdongensis. Next base: position 159,529,825 of record CM077151.1, read on the forward strand.
GCTCTTTTAATTTCTTCAGAACCAGTGCTAGGTGCTCGGTATGCTCCTCTTCTGTCTTTGAGTAGACCAATATATCGTCGATGAAGATGATGACGAAGACATCCAAATGGGGTTCGAATACCTTGTTCATCAGGCTCATGAAAGCTGAAGGGGCATTTGTGAGCCCAAACGGCATTACCGTGAACTCATACAACCCATATCTTGAACTGAAGGCCGTCTTCTGGATGTCCTCCTCCTGTATCCTCAACTGATAGTATCCCGAGCCCAGGTCCAGCTTAGAAAACCAATGCGCTCCCACTAGTTGATCGAACAACTCGTCGATCCGAGGTAGCTGATAAGTGTTCCGCACCGTCAGCCGGTTGAGTTCCAGATAGTTTATACAGTTTATACACAAGCGCAGGGTTCCATCCTTCTTCTTCACAAACAATACAGGGGCTCCCCAGGGTGAAGAACTGGGGCGAACGAACAATGACTCCACCAATTCTTGCAATTGAACTCTAAACTCCGCGAGTACCTTCAGGGCAATTCGGTAAGGGGCCTTGGATACAGGCTTGGCACCTCGTACTAGGTTAATCCGGAAATCGACTTCTCTATGAGGGGATAACCCTGGTAGTTTCTCTGGAAACACCTCGGGAAAGTCCCACACTACCCGAACATCTTTTACCTCCAATGCTACCTCCTTCAACTCAAACAAGATCATGAAGACCTCATCCACTTTCATTTGGGCCTTTACAGTCTGAACTGAAGATAAGAGCATACGGGGTGCGAAATTAATACCTTGGAAGATAACCTCGGTGTCCCCATGCCTCAAATAGATCTTCTTCTTCGTGCAGTCGATCCTCGCGAAGTGCCAATTCAACCACGCCATGCCCAAAATGATTTCGAACTCCGACATCTTCAGGACCGTGGCAGGCGTATCGAAAGCCCTTCCTTCAATAAACATCTCCAACTCGCACTTGGCGGTAGCGATCATCTCCGAGCCATCCGGGAGGCGCACTCGTCGGGCTATTCCAGAAAAGTATTGTATGCCATCCATACCTTTAATGAAATCTTCGGACACGAAAGAGTGTGAGGCACCGGTATCGAACATCGCATAGGCCGTCTTCCCACAGATTACCATGGTGCCTAAGCACCAATAACCAAGCTCAACCACTAGGTATCTAGTATGTCTTAAACAGTTTAAATTGAACGACAAAATTTGAGAAGGTTAACTGCACATACCAGCTATAACATCCTGGGAGTTCCTTTCTTGCGCCATGTCCAGCGCAAACACCTGATCCCGGACCGGGCCGGGGTTTCCCCTTGGCGGTCCTCATCCTCGGCCATGCATATATCCCCGTCCTCGTGGGGCTGCTGGAGGGAGAGCAGGAGGGAGAGCAGGAGGGAGATTCCCATAGAGCTGTGGGCAGTAGCGTCTAATGTGGCCCGGTTGATTGCACTCGAAACACACCAACCCACGACGCCCCTCTGGTTGTCGGAATTGCTGAGGCTGTGGTGGTGGAGGCAGCGCGGCCGGTTGCTGGACTGGCTGCTCCACTCTATAGTTTCGGTGGAAACGCCCTCCACCCCTCTGATATCCCCCTCCTCTACGATCCTGTCTCCACCTGTTGCTCGGGCCGGCCTCCATAACGCCTTCTGCAGGCCTCTTGCCACTACTCAAGTGATCCGCCTCCAACCTCTTCGCCATGTCAATAATCTCCGCCAAACTTCCATCCGCTATAAACAAAAGGGACTGCCTTAGGGGATCTCGCAGCCCTTTGTAGAAACGTTTGGCATAACCTCTATCATCCAACTCATAAGAGTTCGCAAACCTTGCGAGATGCTGGAATTCCCGCTGGTATTCCGTAACTGAGTTTGATCCCTGCTTCAGTAGTAGAAGCCTCTGCTCAAGCTCATCTCGGGCCGAAGTAGGAATGAAGTGCTCCAAGAAAACACCCGAAAATTCACTCCAACTTATCTCTGTATAGACTCGGCCATGGAAGGTAGAGCCCATAAGGGACTTCCACCACCTCTTAGCATGTAACTCCAAGACGGACACTGCCAATGACACGGCCATGTTGGCTGGACAACGGATACCAGCCAATAGCTCTTCTACTGTGTCGAGCCACTCCTCCGTACATACAGCTGACTCCGTCCCACGATAGACGGGAGGGGAGAGAGCCCGGAAGGTGCTCAGCCAGTTAGAGCCCGTGGCCTGTTGTTGAATCGGAGGCTGTTGCGCCTTAAAAGCATCAAGAATGGCGGTGAGCATCTGCCCCAACTCAAACTGTTGGAACTATGTGGGTATGGGAGGGGTAGGATGTCACAACCCATAGTTTTTTTTGAAACGACCCTGGCCCATCTAGACCAGGCCTCGCCGGCCTACCAACAGCCCAGGTTTAGAGCTCAGAGGCCCACTGGCTTGTCTCGCCCCACGGCACCACTGGTAGTAAGCCTAAACATCAAGGCCTGCAGGCCCAATGCACCCCAACCAAATCTCCACGCCTGTTTTTCAGTAGCGGTAGGTTGTTTCCAAGTGGTTTCGAACCCAAGACCTTGATAAGACTCTCTTTCAACAGAGCTCATCACCAACTGAGTTGCAGCTCAGTTGGTGATGAGCTCTGTTGAAAGAGAGTCTTATCAAGGTCTTGGGTTCGAAACCCCTTGGCAACAACCTACCGCTGATGAAAAACAGGCGTGGAGATTTGGTTGAGGTGCATTGGGCCTGCAGGCCTTGATGTTTAGGCTTACTACCAGTGGTGCCGTGGGGCAAGAGAAGCCTGCGGGCCTCTGAGCTCTAAACCCGGGCTGCTGGTAGGTCGGCGAGGCCTGATCTAGATGGGCTAGGGTCGTTACAAAATAGTGCAACAAGCTACCGCTGCTGAAAAACAGGCGTGGAGATTTGGTTGGGGTGTATTGGGCCTGCAGGCCTTGATGTTTAGGCTTACTACCAGTTGTGTCGTGGGGCGAGACAAGCCTGCGGGCCTCTGAGCTCTAAACCCGGGCTGCTGGTAGGCCGACGAGGTCTGGTCTAGATGGGCCATGGTCGTTACAAAAAAGTGCACTTTTTTGTAATGACCCTGGACCATCTAGACCAGGCCTCGCCGGCCTACTAGCAGCCCGGGTTTAGAGCTCAGAGGCCCGCAGGCTTGTCTCTCCCCACGACACCACTGGTAGTAAGCCTAAACATCAAGGCCTGCAGGCCCAATGCACCCCAACCAAATCTCCACGCCTGTTTTTCAGCAGCGGTAGGTTGTTGCCAAGGGGTTTCGAACCCAAGACCTTGATAAGACTCTCTTTCAACAGAGCTCATCACCAACTGAGCTGTAGCTCAGTTGGTGATGAGCTCTGTTGAAAGAGAGTCTTATCAAGGTCTTGGGTTCGAAACCCCTTGGCAACAACCTACCGCTGCTGAAAAACAGGCGTGGTGATTTGGTTGGGGTGCATTGGGACTGCAGTCCTTGATGTTTAGGCTTACTACCAGTGGTGTCGTGGGGCTGGACAAGCCTGCAGGCCTCTGAGCTCTAAACCCGGGCTGCTGGTAGGTCGGTGAGGCCTGGTCTAGATGGGCCAGGGTCGTTACATAGGAGTACCCCCCATCGGCTCAACATGCAGTGGAACCTACACGTACACGACAAATTTGTGGTCAGGTTGGCTAAACGTAAGGTCAAAGTTGGACAAACTTAATGTGAATTACATATGGGCACAGCACTGCTTCCGCTAAGTCAGTTTGTCCGCAAACTGACTAATCGAACGGGGGTGGTTCCATTGTTGAAAGACTTCTTTAGTTGAGGATCATGGCAATCTGATACCATTTGTAAGACCCCCCCCCCCTCCCGGATCGCAAAACACGGCACGAAGGAGGGTCTTATGCCCGAAACAGCCGCCTTGCGGTAGCATTAGCTCACGGGCTAACCTGTACCACAAGATGCCTATTCCGTCGGCAACAACAATATCAACAGAATATGCCAACCAACCAAATAGAATAAGCAAGAGAAGTCAAAATCCACACTAAGTTTATAATGTCCAAATTCATCAATAATGAGAAGCTAAACATGCTTCTACAATATATCAGAGTACACCTAATCATTGCACAAACGGGCTACATCAGAGTAATCAAAATACTAACATCAGTAACCGACGGTATCGACGGCACCGTCACCTCAGGCCCTGTCGTCCTGGCCTGTCTGTCCTGCTGCGTAGTCTGCGGCTGCTCTACCTGCAGCGTGACCTCCTAAAAAGGAAGACGTAGCAACCGTTAGTCGAAACGACTAAGTGGTTTCACATCCGCTCCCCCGGCGACTCCTCGGCACCGGGCGGGAAAAAGGAAACAAGAGTACTATAAACATTAAGTATAAGAGTGGTACCAGCAGGTGGCAAGGTACATGAGTAAAAATGTATAATCTAGCAGTTCTACGACTGGGAAGAAGAGTGAAACGGCTAGGGTTTTCCACTGTTCCTTATATATATAATGTGACACGGGTAGGGACACGCCGTGTCCTTACCCGTGTCCCGCTCAAGCGAAGCGTTTCAGGCGGTTACAATGCCGATTCAATACTCGACACGACGGACATGCCCTGGTCACGCCCATAGTCACACCCGTGACACCGGGCGTGACGCCTATCGTCGATCGGGATTCGTCGAACTCAACTAAAATCGTCGAACGGAGAACACGCCCAGGTCACGCCTATGGTCACGCCCATAGTCACGCCCGTGACATGGGGTGTGTAACCCTCTCACTCGAGAACCAACCACCTACTCGAGTACCTTAAGCACCTACTCGAGTATCTTACGTCACGCCCCTGGGTCACGCCCATGTCCCAGGGCGTGTAACCCAATTTACTCGAGTGATTGGAAAACTACTCGAGTAACCGTGGCGGCTACTCGAGTACCTTCATTCACGCCCCTCGGTCAGGCCTGTGACCTAGGGCGTGACACCCAATTTTACTCGAGTACTTGAACCTACTCGAGTAACATCGGCAGTTACTCGAGTACCTTAGTCATGTCCCTGGGTCACGCCCGTGACCCAGGGCGTGTCACCCGATTTTACTCGAGTACTTGAAACTTACTCGAGTAACCTCGGCAGTTACTCGAGTACCTTAGTCACTCCCCTGGGTCACGCCCGTGACCCAGGGCGTGTAACGTGCTCTGGACTAACTTCTCTAGACCACAAAAGCCGCCCCTTTTTCCTCCACTTTCCTGAACTCAAGCCTGCCCCCCCTGACCCAAAACTCGCATGAGGGGGGGGGGGGGGGGGTGGGCTAGCGCGAATCGGGACGTTACATCATATGTGCTCCTCTCGCACATGATTCCTCCACAGGACCTTGACCAATGGAACCTTCTTGCGGCACAAGACTCGTATTCAATTGTTGTCAATCCGGACCGGTTCCAGGTGAACTGACCGATCAGATGCTACCGGCCCATCCGTGGCCGTAATCTGCTGCTTCGGGCGTAGTAGAGCCCTCCTAAGAGAGGATACATGGAACACGTCGTGCAGGCTCGCCAGCTCTGGTGGCATCTCCAACTTGTAAGCCAAGGGACCGATCCGCTCCCGGACCCTATAAGTCCCCATATATCTTGGGCTGAGCTTCGCATAAATATGGTGCTCTCGCAGTCTCTCCAGGGTCAGCGTTAGATGTCGTGTATGCTCCTCCTCTATCCTCGAGTAGATGAGGATGTCATCAATAAACACGATGATGAACACATCCTAATATGCCTCGAACACCCGATTCATGAGGCTCATAAATGCCGACGGTGCATTCGTGAGCCCGAAGGGCATCACGGTAAACTCGAACAGCCCATATCTGCTACTGAAGGCAGTCTTCGGAATATCCTCCTCCTGGATCCGCAGGTGGTAGTAGCCCGACCTCAAATCCAATTTTCAAAAGAAATGCGCCCCCTCTAGCTGATCAAACAGCTCATCTATCCTTGGCAACGGATAGGTATTCTGGACTGTCAGTCGGTTCAGTGCTCGGTAATCGATGCACAATCTCAGTGTCCCGTCCTACTTCTTGACGAACAACACCGGGGCTCCCCATGGTGAAGAGCTGGGCCGGACAAATCCGACTTGCACTAGTCCCTGGAACTGGCTTCAAAACTCTGTCAACTCCTCCGAGGCCATCCGATAAGGGGCTCTATATGCCGACTTAGCTCCTGACACCAGCTGTATCCGAAAATCCTGCTCCCGGTGTGGGGGTAGCCCTGGAAGCTTCTCTGGGAATACGTCGGCAAAATCTCGCACCACCCGGATATCCAAGATGGAAACCTTGGCCTCAGTCATTTCAAACAACACTTCATAGACTTCCTCTCCCTGCAAGTGGGCCTTGACGACCTGCACGGATGACAGCAAGAGAGGGGGAATAGGTCTTATACCTTTGATGATGATGTAGGAATCCTCATGCCTCACGGTGATCCTCTTTGACAGGAAGTCAATCTGAGCATGGTTCCAATACAACTACGTCATGCCCAGGATCAAATCAAAGACTGGCATCTTCAAGATTGTTGCTGGTGCTTCAAATGTCTTTCCATCGATCTCCACCTCCATGTTGCAGCGGGCAGTGGTGAATAACTCTGATCCGTTTGGTAGCCGTATCCTCATCATCAGGCCTGTGAATCGCTCCATGCCTTCAAGACCTTCCACGAAGGCTTCTAACACGAACGAATGTGAAGCACCCGTATCGAACAGTGTATAGGCGGGCTTGCCGCTGATGAAGATTATGCCTGGGGTAGTTTAAGGTATTAGGAATCTAAATATGGTTTTCTTTCCAAGTTTATCAGTTCTATATCCATAACTCTAATTATCTAGGAATGAGAAAACTTAAAATTAACTGGCGTACCTGTGATCACTTGCTCTGGATTCTGTTGTTGAACTAGATCCAACACATACACTTGGTCCCTCTCCTGCCTGCGGTCTCTACCCTGGTATCCACGACCTAGGCCACATCCTCGGCCTCCAAAATACTGAGCTGGCGAGGCAGCCGGTGGTGCTGGTGGTGGTGCCCCCCTCATGGGATAGTTCCTTCGGATATGCCCTACCTGATGACAGTTGAAGTACTCTGGCGGGGGATATGCCATACCCCCGGGTCTCTACACCTCCCGTATTTGTGATGGCTAAGGGGCCACCACTACTGGTTCCCTCTGCTCCCGCCTCACCTACTAACGAGGCTGATCTTTTGCTCTTCTCCCATCTGTGATGCGGCCCCGCCGCAGATCTTTCCTGACTCCCTGACCCTGATCCTCAGTTGGCTGCTTCCAGCCTTGGGTAGTATGCCAATCCGCCTCGATCCTTTTCGCCATCTCCAATATCCGAGGAATAAGCCCATCAGACACGAACAACAGAGCCTCCCTCAGATCCTCTCGCAGGCCCTTATAGAACCTCCTAGTGTAAACTGCCTCATCCAACTGGTAAGAATCCGCAAATCGGGCTAGGTGGTTGAACTCCCGATTGAAAGATAATAGTTGTCAACCTAAATCACCTAGAGGGGGTGAATAGGTGAGTTGTGCGTCCTTTGCGGAATAAAAAATCTCAGAACACAGCACAGATCTATCCACTAAAATATCACAGACGAGACAAGATTTATAGTGGTTCCCCGATCTTAGGTACATCCACTTTCCCTCACCGATCTAGCAATGAACTAGACTCGGCTACTCCATTATCTCGGATTGAAAATCAATCCTACCCTCGGAACAAAGTTCCTACAATCTCAATCCAATCCATTGGATCTACAACTCGGAAGAAACACCTTCCTACAAACTCGGAGTGGAAAACTCCTACACTCGGAGAAAAATTCTCCTACAGAAATGAAATACAAGTATTGAAAAAATACAAACAGTGATATTGTCTGGTTCAAATCTGAAAATAAAACAGGAACTGGAATCTTCTTCTTGGTGTGCGGCTTTATCAGAAAAATTGAAGAAAGATTCTCGGCCACAGTAGATCTGAACTCCTTGCTTCCATGATCAGACAGATGATGAGTAAGTGAAAAACGATCTCGATCTGGAGAGCTTTCTTTAGTTTATTTCCTCTGAAAATTGAATCCCTTGCCGGAGAAGAACAGCGGCGGCGGCGGCTTTCGTTTCGTGAAGAGAGAGAGAGGAAACAACGATTCTTTTGAAAGATGCGGCTGCAAAACTTAGAATAATTTTCTTCTTGAAAAACTTGTTTTCTTCTTAGGGTTTGTCGATTAGACAAGACCTTTTATAGGAGTACTAATAACGGTCATAATTGGTTTTAATGATGTACACGTGGACCAATCATATCACGGAATTTAAAAATCTGTCAAATCTGGACTTAGAAGAAATTTCAGAGAAAATGAGGTCATATACACGATTAGGTATAAAACTACTCGAGTAGGTCAAGGACTACTCGAGTAAGCAAAGAAATATTACTCAGGTATATAATTCATGACTACTCGAGTATGTAGAAGAAAACTACTCGAGTGTATATAATCAACTACTCGAGTACTTTAGAAGATCTACTCGAGTACACAGAGAAGTTTCTTGGGAAGGAGTTGAGTTACTCGAGTACAAGTTATACTACTCGAGTAGGCATAATTGAACTACTCGAGTGGTTAGAAGAACTACTCGAGACAAACACATAGAAATATTCTGCACACGGGAAAAATAACTACTCTATTAGTCAGATTGAGCTACTCGAGAGAAAAGAAATCTTCTCGAGTATATTAAAGACTTACTCGAGTATTTCTTAAGTACTCGACACAGGGAGGAGAGTTACTCGACACAGTGTCGAGAACTACTCGAGTATATAAAGTACATACTCGAGTAAATGACTAAGAAAAATTCTGAAAAACAGGAATCTGGAACAGGAAGAATATACTACTTGAGTATGAACTACTCGAGACAGAATGAGCTACTAGAGTATCTGACTTGGACTACTCGAGTGTTTTACTTAGAAAAAACTTGGAAACTAAATTTTGGGCAACTCGAGTAGGAAGAGTGATCTACTCGAGTATTTTACTTAACTTCACGAGAGGAGGAATTTTCTTACTCGAGTATGCAAAAGTTTTACTCGAGTATATCTCAAGCAATCTACTCGAGTAGTTAAAGACCTACTCGAGAGAAACACTTAGAAAAATTTTCGTCAGCAATTTTTCTTCTACTAGAAGGGAATCAGCACCAAGTCTTTACACAGTCCTATAGCTTGAATATGAAGTGTATCCCAATAGAGAGGCTACACATGAGTCAACACTTTGGAACACACAATGAGGGATTACATTGTATGGTCCTGTGTTTGGTGACCCATTGTAGAATGATATTGGTCTACACTTCCCATTGGAGTCCTGCAAACACAACTCAAACAAAGCATCAAATACAACCTAATTCATCTTAGTTCCAGGGTGACTTCATCAAATCTGGGTTAATGTGGACATAGTTCCCAACAATCTCCCCCTATTTGTTGAAGTCAGAATCCTTTACACTAAGGTGAATTATAGACATAAAAGAAGCTAAGTAGAAAATGTGCACTCAAGCAATGGACTATGAGAAAGGATAATATGAGCAAAAACATAGAATTATATAAATAAGAATATCCAACATTATCAATTTTACAGTCAATCATTCCACACTCTCAAAAATCCTTGAAAATCAGCCTTGATTCTTTTTTCTGTCCAATTTCTCTTGTTGTCTCCTCTGGTAGCAGTAGGGTTTTGGATAATACTTTGGAGGCCTATGAGGGGCTGCAGGGTTGTTCCTCCCATATTCTCTGTCATAAATTCTTCTCTTGGTCATGGATTTTTCATAAAGTTCCCATTCATATGAGTTGTAATGAATATTCCTGCTCTCATGGAATTCCATAACTAATCTGTTGGAACACCCTATTACTAATTTGGGTCAGGATCACTATGTCTCTAGGAAACAAATGTTTGACCTCCTGTATAGCTCAAAAGGTCAATTAGAATTGAGTCTAAGGGTTAGAAGTCTAAGTTTGGAAGCTGCCCTCAAGACCGAGACTTTTTCAGTTTGAGACCAAGTCATATCGTCGAGCTCAGCACGATGATTCGTCGAGCTCCGATCGACGATCGTCTAGCTCAACTTCGACAGATCGTTGAACTCCATTCGACGATCGCTGAGCTCAACTTCATCATATCGTCGAACTCCATTCGACGATCGGTGAGCTTAGTTCGACGATCTTGACTCAGCTTTGGATCTTTATCTCTGAGCTCAATTCGACGACCTTTGAGCTCAGATCCACGATATTTTGCTGCAGTATAAGTCTCTATCACTGAGCTCAGTTCGACGATAGCAGAGCTCAGTTCGACGTTTTCAGATAACTTCCAGGATGTTTATAGATTCAAATTCAAATCAGTTGAGGAATTATTCTGCAATTAATTCTGAAGATTTCCTAGCCGTTTTCATTCATTTCTGGACCAAGTTTCAAGAGATTTTCAAGGAATATTTTTGTGGACTTTCCTTCAGAAGAGATTTTGCAATTAAGGATACAATTAATGCAGGCCAACGGCTATTCTTGACAGAGAATGTTTTTCCATTCAGTATCAGAGAATAAAAGAGTAGAATTTTTTTTGAATCTCTTAGACAGATCACAGATACACAGACACACAGATTACAGAGATACACAGACAGACATCAGAAATCTTCAACAAAGTATTCTGTCTCAAAAGAATTCTCAAGAACACACATCCAAGGAGATCAATATTCAGATCTCTCTAGTTTTCAAGTGTTTAAGGCCAACATATTTTCAAGACTCCAGACATCCAACATTTCAGTTATTGCTGAAATCATCTATTGCTGGAGTTCAACCTTTGAAGGCCTATCACCCTCAGCAAAGCTTCTCTTCCTGAAGATCTCAAGGACTCAGGGGGAGCTTTGACACCATCAATCCACATAGTCTTCTCAGCTGTCTGAGAAAGAGAAGACTTCCATCACTCTCTCACCCCCATCTCTGTAAAGGGTTTCTCAAACTCCCTTCAAAAGTTTGAGTTTGGTTTTTGAGCACCTTGTCAAAAGCTCATTGGTGGCAAGACACCTGATCAAAAAATCTGATTGGGTTTTTGAGCACCTTATCAAAAGCTCATTGGTGCCCAGGACACCTGATCAACTCATCCTGCAGTGGATTCCTACCTAGGGTAGTAGAAGAGTGGATGTACCCAAGTTTAGGGGAACCACTATATTTCCTTGTGTCTTCTGGTTTTGCTTGTCTTTATTTTTGTTTCTGGCCTTGATTATTCTGTGATTAGTTTTTATTTAGTTTATCTTTGTGATTAAATTTATTTACTGCTTCCCTGCTCACTCATATTACAACAATTGTTGTAAAAAGTTTTAAAGCACCATATACTCTATTCACCCCCCTCTAGAGTATATCAGATCTAGCTGCACTTTCAATTGGTATCAGAGCCAGGTTGGTTAAACATACCACACCTTGGTGGTTGCACAGGCTAACACCTGAACCCAAAAGATCCCTAGTTAGATCTATTTCTTTTGTAGTTTATTATTAGATTTTGTTTTCACAAATCATGGCCCGAAACAAAGATTATGCTAGCACCAGACCTCCAGTGTGCAATCTATCATAGTTTGCACTTTGGAAAGCAAGGATCAGACTGTACATGAATTCTATTGACGAAGATATTTTTTTAACTCTGTTTTGACAGTGTGTCCAAGACCTCCAGAGAACTCAAATACAAATGCTGTTCCACCTCCATCAGGAACAGATGCTGACATCAAGAGATGGAAGGTAGCTGATGCTAAGGCTATGAACATCTTAGCCCAGACAATGTCTGATGACATATTTCAAAAGGTGGCTGAATGCAATTCAGCAAAGGAAATTTGGGACAAACTTTCAGAAATAGTCTCAGGCTCAGCTGATGAGAGAAAGGATATGAGATCCCACCTCATATCTCAATATGAGAATTTCAAGAAGGGAGAAACTGATTCAGTGGGAGATATGTACAACAGGCTCAGTCTAATTATCAGTGAACTCAGGACATTGGATATAGAGATCTCACTAACTAAACTCAATGACAAAATTCTAATGTGCTTCCCTAGCACTTGGGATTCAAGAATCTGGCCAATCAAGGATGCCAGAAGTTTGAATGAGATCACCACTGAAGCTCTATTAGGTAAGCTAAAATCTTATGAGCTACTCATCAAGAATAGAGAAGAAGAACAGAAGGATGTCTCACCAGCCACAAGAAAAGAGAAGACCATAGCCTTCAAGGCAACTGAAGATCAGCCTGAAGACAAAGTCACAGGCAATGATGAACTGCTCAGTCTCTTGGCCAAAAGATTTTACAAAATGGCCAGAAAGGACTTCAGAAGGAGATCATACAAGGAGCATGATAAGCCAAGGTATGACAAGTCCATTAATAATAATAAAGACATTGTTTGCTTTGGTTGCAGGAAACCAGGGCACATAGTTCCTGACTGTCCAAAAAACAAAAACAAGGACAGAAGGGACAAGAATGAAAGAAGAAAGGAGAAAGACTCCAAGAGGAATGGCAATGGCAAACCCTCATCAAGCAAAAACAAACATACAAGAAAGGGGTTTGTTGCTGAATCCTGGAGTGAGACTGAAGAGGAGTCAGAAGCCTCATCCAGCTCCAGTGATGATGAGGATGATGCAGAAGAGAAAGAGTTCTGCATGATGGCAATCAATGCCTCACAGCATAATTCAGAAGAAGAGGAGTCAGAGTCAGACTCAGAGACTCAACCTGAAGAAGATCAAGTAATCGGTTCTTTTGATTTTAATTCAGAGGACTTTAAATCTGAATTTAAAGCATTGTGTTTAGACCTGCTAAAATCTGAGAAAGAAATTATCTCTCTCAGAAATCATTTATCTGAACATAATACTTTAAAGTCAGAAAACCTCAAACTCTCTCAGGAGATGGAGTGCTGTAGGGAGCAGATAGCTTCACTGAAAAGTGAGCTGTCTGAGGCCAAGAAGCTTGAAGAATCCCTTAATGGGAGAAGCATCAAGCTGATGGACATCACAAGCACAGTGAACTCCAGATTTAATAGTACACTCGGCTTGGGTGCTTCATCCAGCCAACCCATAGTTCTAACAACTCCAATCAAATTCATTTCTGACAAAGGAAAGGGAGTTGTAGAGGTTGCTAGGAAAAATTCTGATCTGCCCAAGAAAACTAAGTCCTAGCAGAAATCGTCGAACGGAGATCGACGATCGCCGAATGCAGATCGACGATCGTCGAACGCAGATCGACGATCTCAGGCAAAATCGTCTAACGCAGGTCGACGATCTCAAGTACCTGAACTCAGCTATAGTCGACCGTCGAACGGAGCTCGACGATCTGACCCAAGATCATCGAACGCAGCTCCAAGATCGTCGAACAGAGGTCAGAGCTCTGGAAATATTTTCAAGGGTAAATCAAAATTCAATCCTAAGGGTCCCTCATCCCAAATCTTTAACCCTTATACTGAATGGATTATACCTCCAAGGAGATATCATCCTGAAGGTTATAAGAGTCAACCTGGGATGTCTTTCATTTCAGAATTTAAAGGTTATCAACCTAGGCCCAAGGTAAACTGGGTCAAAAACAAATGAATTGTTTTATGTGCAGGTAAAGACCTATCCAACATCTAACCAGCAATGGTACTTGGATAGTGGGTGTTCTAAGCACATGATAGGGAACAAGGACAACCTCACATCCTTTAGAGCCAAGCTTGGACCCAAAGTTATCTTTGGTGATTCAAACTTTGGACAGACTAAAGCATATGGTGCAGTCCAGATTGGATCAGTAACTTTCAAGAAGGTAGCCTATGTGGAAGGACTGAAGCACAACTTAATAAGCATCAGTCAGCTGTATGATGAAGGCTACCAGGTGACCTTCAGCAAAGCCTTATGCAAAATCAAGTCAGAGGACAACACAACTGTGTTGACAGGTAAAAGGAAAGGTAACATCTATCTAGTAGATTTTCTTTCAACTGATGTAGATATTTGCCTGTTTAATTCTGTCTGTAGACCAAACATTTTATGGCATAAGAGACTAGGACACCTAAACCTTAGAACTATTGCTAGGCTATCCAAGGACAACCTTGTTAGAGGACTACCTTATGGCCCATACAAGAAGGAAGGACTCTGCAGGGCTTGTCAATTAGGCAAGCAAACTAAAAACAGCTTTAAGTCACTTAATAAGATTGATTCACCTAGGATATTGTATCTATTACACATGGATCTTTTTGGACCCATTACAGTACAAAGCCTAGGAGGGAAATCCTATACTTTAGTAGTTGTAGATGACTTCTCTAGATTCACTTGGGTGTTCTTTCTAAGGAAGAAGTCTGATAACTTTAAGTGTCTGACAGAGTTTCTCAAATGTATACAGATTGAGTTCAATACTCACATTGGCCTGATCAGAAGTGATCATGGGACAGAGTTTGATTCTCTTCTTATGCAAGAGTTCTGTCAGAGTGAAGGGATCAGACATACTTTCTCAGCTCCTAGAACTCCTCAACAAAATGGGATAGCTGAAAGGAAAAATAGAACCCTTATTAAATCTGCCACTACATTGTTGTCAGATGCTCATCTACCTCTATCCTTCTGGGCAGAGGCAGTGAACACCTCCAACTATGTGCTGAATAGAAGTTTGATACATAAACTAAAGGGAAAGACTCCCTATGAATTACTCAAAGGGAAGAAACCTAAAGTTGATTATTTTAGAGTCTTTGGTTGTATTTGCTACATACATAATAATGACAAGAAATATTTAGCAAAATTTCAAGCTAAAGCTAATGAAGGAGTGTTTCTGGGATACTCCATGATTAGCAAGGCTTATAGGGTTTATAATAAATCATCTCTAAAAATTGAGGAATCTGTTCATATATCATTTGATGAATCTAACATGTCTTTCAAGGAGAAGATCTCTTCTACCATAGAACCTTTGCAGGAACATTCTCTTGTTGAAGACTTAAACAAGTTACAGGTTACCCAAAGGGATTAAAGCAGTGAAGATGAAGACAGTGCTCAACATATTGAAGAACAACTTGAAGAGCTAGTTGTTGTACCACAAGAGGAAACAACAACACAGGTTGGTGAACAATCAACACCCTCTGTTGATTTAGTAACATCAAGAGACCATCCAATTTCCCAAATAATTGGAGACATCTCAGCTGGTGTGCAAACCAGAAATCAGGTCAACCAAAACCTGTTGCACACCTGCTTCCTATCTCAAATTGAACCTCAGTCCATTCAAGATGCAGAGCAAGATCCACACTGGATCATTGCAATGCAAGAAGAGTTACATCAATTTGAGAGGAACAAAGTGTGGGAACTAGTGCCAAAGCCTAAGGATCACTCCATTGTTGGAACAAACTGGGTGTTCAGAAACAAACTGGATGATCAAGGAGTAATTGTAAGGAACAAGGCAAGGCTAGTTGCTCAGGGATACTCTCAAGAAGAAGGAATAGACTACGACCAGACCTTTGCACCAGTTGCAAGATTGGAAGCCATCAGAATATTTTTAGCCTATGCAGCACATAAAGGCTTCAAGGTATATCAGATGGATGTCAAAAGTGCATTTCTAAATGGAGACATCAAAGAGGAAGTTTATGTCAGACAACCTCTAGGTTTTATCTCTCCAACTTATCCTGACTATTTTTTTAGATTGAACAAAGCATTATATGGTCTCAAGCAAGCTCCTAGAGCATGGTGTGAGACCCTAGCATGCTTTCTTTTGGAAAATGGATTTATAAGGGGTAGAGTAGACCAAACTCTTTTCATTAGAACTCATAAGTCCCATACCCTACTAGTACAGATTTATGTAGACGATATCATTTTTGGTTCTACTGACTCCAAATTGTGCAGAAGGTTTTCCAACCTAATGCATTCTAAATTTGAGATGAGTAGCATGGGTGAGCTATCCTTCTTCCTAGGATTGCAAGTCAAGCAACATGCTGAAGGCATCTTTATTTCTCAAACCAAGTATGCAAATGAATTGGTTAAGAAATTTGGCATGTCTGAAGCATCTTGTATGAAAACACCCATGCCTACTAATGCTGTATTGGATGCTGATGAACATGGGAATCCTGTTGATCAGACAACATATAGAACAATGATTGGCTCTTTACTGTACCTTACAGCTAGTAGACCAGATATAATGTTTGCTACATGTATATGTGCTAGGTTCCAAGTAAGCCCTAGAGAGTCACACCTAACACTAGTAAAGAGGATTCTCAGGTATGTTAAAAGTTGTCCAAATCTAGGTCTCTTGTATCCAAAAGATTCAGCATTTGATTTAACTGGATTTTTTGATGCTGATTATGCTGGATGCAGAATTGACAGGAAAAGCACCAGTGGAACTTGTCAGTTCCTTGATGACAGACTTGTCTCTTGGTTTTGTAAGAAACAAACTTCTGTGTCAACTTCAACTGCTGAAGCTGAATATATGGCTGCAGGCAGTTGTTGTTCACAAATCTTGTGGATTCAAAACCAACTCCTAGACTATGGTTACAACTTAGAGAAGTCTAAAATCTTTTGTGATAACACCAGTGCTATTTCTATAGCTCAAAATCCAGTCCTCCATAGTAGGACAAAACACATAGAGATTAGGCATCATTTCTTAAGGGATAATGTTGAAAAGAATAAAATTGAACTACAATATATCCCAACTGATTTACAAAGGGGAGATATTTTCACCAAGCCCTTGGATGAAAAGAAACACACTTTCTTCCTAAATCAGCTAGGAATGTTAGATGGAGGAAGTCTTAAATAATATCCAAGATTTTGAAAGCTTAAAAATTGACCAAGACTAGGCAAACATCTTGATTTTTCCTTAGTGTCTAGAGTTTTTCTGGTCTCTGAACTGCGCTCGACGATTTTCCCCCAGATCGTCGAACGGAGATCGACGATTTCTGACATCGTCGACCTGAGTTCAGCATTTCTCAGATAGTATGAACTATCTCTTCCGGTCAACGATCGTCGAACGGCGCTCGACGATTCTGTTCTTTGAACGATCGTCGAACAGAGCTCGACCCTCTCCAATATCGTCGAACGGAGATCGACGATGTTAAAGACTCTTTAGATTCCTTTAGAAGCCTCGATCGTCGAACTGAGTTCAATGATCTTTCCAATTCTGCGTCGAACCCTAATATAAAATTCATTTTTCGCCGTCGTTCTCCTTTGCGCTTTCGATTTCTCTGCAAGAACTTTCTTTCCCTCCAAACAGTTCTGCACTTGGTCGTTTTGTTTGTTGAATTTTTGCAGGTACCCATGGCTGTGTCTGTTGCTGTTCTCGCCGCCATGAAGTTTGATGCTGGCTTCGACATCGACATGGAATCCTTCAGCACAACCGACCAGGTTTTTCAGGATATCATAGAGTTATTCAAAGAGCAGAACCTGACTGCAATAATGACCACAAGGATTAAGCTTGTATTTGATGAGATTAAGGAATGGGTCTACACTGCCCACAATCAAGACAACAACACCATTGTTGGGTCTATATCTGGCACTCAGGTACCCTTGACCCCAGAAATTTTAACAGAGGTTTTTGAGTTAAGAAATGGTGGAGATACTGCAGACTTGTCTGGAGAAGAGTATACTGACCTGTTTGCCAGAATGGGTCATTCTAAGGCTAACCCTAGCAAGCTATTGAAAAAGAACCTTTCTGTGGAATACAGATTCCTGGCAGATGTAGTTGGGAAAGTGCTACTGGCTAAGTACTCTGCTCATGATACAATCTCAAGGTATCAGCTCTGCCTAATGGGAGCCCTTGTAGACAGGAAGAATTTGAATTGGGGAGAAGTATTCTTTGACCTTATCAAGAAGAAGATAAACAAAAGTTTTGTAAACTTTGGAAGGATTATAGGGGTGTTTCTGCAGCATAGGTGCCCTGCTTTGCTGGACTCCTCTGGAATCCACATCAATGCATCCAAGAGACTTTCTTGTGCCCTGTTTGGTAAATGGGATAGACAAATCATCAAGCCTAGCAGGCCCTCCTCCAGCACTCCTTCAGGCACAAGGACTCTCAGAGTCACTTCCCCACAGGTCTCTGCCCCTGCAGATGACCTACCTGCTGATGTTGCTCCTCCTCCTCCTCCAATTCCATCTCTTCCCACACCATCTACCATTCCAACTCCATCCACCATCATCATCTCCAGCCCCTCTCCAACATCTACACCATCTCCAATCCCTACTCTTCCAACCACAGAAGACCAATTCCATACATTATTCTCCTACCCTCAACCAGATGCCACTTCATCACCCTCCATTCCATCCTTCACCCTCATTGATGATTCCCTCATGGATGACTCACCATCCTCTCCTCCTGAGTTACCCTCATCCTCAACATCTTATCAAGAACTTCTACAAGAGATAATTGACCAACCCACATTCACCCCATCTATCTCCATCCCACTGTCCTCCATATCCACCTTACCCACACCTCAGCCTTCTGTTCCCCCATTCACCAGCTCTCCACTACCCTCACCAACAGCTGCTCCTCCATCTTCTACCTCTGCTCCTGTCACCCTTGAGCAAGTAGACATTCCAGCCCTTGCTGACAGGTTGTATGAATTGCTAGCCCCCAGGCTATCTCTTCTTTTGGAGACCTCCTTGGCTCCATTACTCCTGTCAGTGGCAGCACTCTCTGCCAAGCTCTCATCTCTATTCCCTCAGGCAGCCCCTACAGCAGTGTGCCTTGATCCAGCCTTGTCTGAATCTAGGCAGGGGGAGATGCCCT
Organism: Platanthera guangdongensis; assembly: GCA_039583875.1. Classification (NCBI taxonomy): domain Eukaryota; kingdom Viridiplantae; phylum Streptophyta; class Magnoliopsida; order Asparagales; family Orchidaceae; genus Platanthera; species Platanthera guangdongensis. The sequence continues at coordinate 159,548,469 of CM077151.1, forward strand.
ATGAAGTGAGTCTGCCTGCTGCTGCTGTTGCTGCTATTTCTGTGAGCCTGTCTGCTGTTGCTGCTATTGCTGCCTCTTCAGCTCCTTGTTCTTGCTGCTGCTGCTGCTGTGTCTCAAGATCAAGTTCCTCTTGCTGCAGTCTTTGCATTAGACCTCAGGTCTTTGCTCTCAGACTTTGATTCTGCATATTTCAGCTGCCTACCAGAGACAAATGTTGTCCAACCCCCAGAGGATCTGTCCAAGGCGCTTGTGCCATTCTCTTGCTGTGACCCCAGCATCATCACCTCATTTGTCCACTCAGTATATGCTTGCTGCCTCTTCTAATGAAAGCATTACTGTTGTTTCTGATGTTGCTGCCCCTACTGCTGCTGAAAGCCTTGATACTGTTGCTGATATTTCTATTACTGCTGTTGAGCCAATCACTAAGGAGATCCTTATGACAGAGGCACCTGAGTTTGAGCCTTCTGCATTTTCTGATGATATTTCTACTGTTGATGTTACTGTTAGTGAATCTGTTGCTGCTGCTGTTGTTACCTCTCCAGAATCTGCTGCTGTTGTTACTGTTTCTACTTCAATTGCAACACCTTCTGTATCTACTGCTGTCACTACTGTTGCTGCATCATCCTCTGCTGCTACACCCTCTGCTGCCTCATCTGCTTCTATACAGCTCAAGAAAGATCTGATGAAGAAAATTGATGCCCTGTATGATGATCAGAGTTCTGAAAAGTGATGAGTACAGAACAGACTCTGATGATTCTTCTGCTACCATTTCCAGGAAAAGATAGGCAAGGAGCAAAGCCATGAAGAGAGTACCTCCTGCCAAGGTCAAAGATAACAATGACATACCATACTACATTCTTCATGATTGCCCTATCACTGAGCACTGGATGCAGTACTCTAAGAATCAACTAAAAGCAATGAAAAAGAAAAGGAAATATGAGAAGGGTTCTTCACAATTCCAACACTCTCATCCTCCTCCACCACCTCCTCCTGATGCAGGTGCAGGTGGAAGTTCAGCTGCTCAACCCCCTGCTAGAAGTCAAGCTCTCCTATCAGCCACATGCTAGATCCTATAATAGGGGAAGCCAATATAGGGGTTCTCAATCCAGGAGAGGAGGATACAGAGGCAATCAAAGAGATCTCCAGGTCTACTCCAAAGGATACTCAAGGCAACACCCATATTCCAGGGAAATACAAGTTTCATCTAACACCACATCTTGTCCTTTTCCCTATAAGTTGAAGGAAACTGTGTCTTCCAGGTCTCCTCAGGACAATCCTTCTAACAGATATGAGCCACCAGTACCTTTTGAAGACCTGAGAACAACCCAGCTGCTTGGACTGCAAGGATGAAAGAACTTGCTGAACTGGATCAGATCAAAAAGGCTAAAGAGCAAGGAAGAGATTCCTCTAACATCTCTACAATGTCTGAACAGAGAAAGAAAGAGCTAGAAAGATATGCATCAAGCAAATTTTTTGATTCTGACAGGTACATGGAACTGCATCCTGAAGCTGTAGTTCCCAGGCCTAAACAACAAACATCTTTAGGTGCAGCAGATGATACTAGATCAAAGAAGGAAGCCCTCAATCCCAACAGAGAAATCAAACTTGTTAAGGGCAAGGAAAAGAAATGACAATGTAAGGTGACAATCTCTGTGATTTCTGATCATTATCTGGGATGGTATATATATATATATATCTGTGGTTCTGCATGTCCAGCTTTTTTTTTTGTTTGTCTGTATTGCTGCTTGTATGTTATTTAGTTTTCCAAAGTCTGTAAATAGTAATCCTAACCCAAATAGGGGGAGATTGTTGGAACACCCTATTACTAATTTGGGTCAGGATCACTATGTCTCTAGGAAACAAATGTTTGACCTCTTGTATAGCTCAAAAGGTCAATTAGAATTGAGTCTAAGGGTTAGAAGTCTAAGTTTGGAAGCTGCCCTCAAGACCAAGACTTTTTCAGTTTGAGGCCAAGTCATATCGTCGAGCTCAGCACGATGATTCATCGAACTCCGATCGACGATCGTCTAGCTCAAATTCGACAGATCGTCGAACTCCATTCGACGATCGCTGAGCTCAACTTCATCATATCGTCGAACTCCATTCGACGATCGGTGAGCTCAGTTCGACGATCTTGACTCAGCTTTGGATCTTTATCTCTGAGCTCAGTTCGACGACCTTTGAGCTCAGATCGACGATATTTTGCTGCAGTATAAGTCTCTATCGCTGAGCTCAGTTCGACGATAGCAGAGCTCAGTTCGACGTTTTCAGATAACTTCAAGGATGTTTCTAGATTCAAATTCAAATCAGTTAAGGAGTTATTCTGCATTTAATTATGAAGATTTCCTAGCCGTTTTCATTCATTTCTGGACCAAGTTTCAAGGGATTTTCAAGGAATATTTCTGTGGACTTTCCTCCAGAAGAGATTTTGCAATTAAGGATGCAATTAATGCAGGCCAACGACTATTCTTGACAGAGAATGTTTTTCCATTCAGTATCAGAGAATAAAAGAGTAGAATTTTTTTGAATCTCTTAGACAGATCACAGATACACAGACACACAGATTACAGAGATACACAGACAGACATCAAAAATCTTCAACAAAGTATTCTGTCTCAAAAGAATTCTCAAGAACACACATCCAAGGAGATCAATCTTTAGATCTCTCTAGTTTTCAAGTGTTCAAGGCCAACATATTTTCAAGACTCCAGACATCAAACATTTCAGTTATTTCTGAAATCATCTATTGCTGGAGTTTAACCTTTGAAGGCTTATCACCCTCAGCAAAGCTTCTCTTCCTGAAGATCTCAAGGACTCAGGGGGAGCTTTGACACCATCAATCCACATAGTCTTCTCAGCTGTCTGAGAAAGAGAAGACTTCCATCACTCTCTCACCCCCATCTCTGTAAAGGGTTTCTCAAACTCCCTTCAAAAGTTTGAGTTTGGTTTTTGAGCACCTTGTCAAAAGCTCATTGGTGGCAAGACACCTGATCAAAAAATCTGATTTGGTTTTTGAGCACCTTATCAAAAGCTCATTGGTGCCCAGGACACCTGATCAACTCATCCTGTAGTGGATTCCTACCTAGGGTGGTAGAAGAGTGGATGTAACCAAGTTTAGGGGAACCACTATATTTCCTTGTGTCTTCTGGTTTTGCTTTTCTTTATTTTTGTTTCTGGCCTTGATTATTCTGTGATTAGTTTTTGTTTAGTTTAGCTTTGTGATTAAATTTATTTACTGCTTCCCTGCTCACTCATATTACAACAATTGTTGTAAAAAGTTTTAAAGCACCATATACTCTATTCACCCCTCTCTAGAGTATATCAGATCTAGCTGCACTTTCATAATCTGAGAGTTTCCTAAATCAGGGATTTGGAGGTTGGAGACCAAACTTCAGCATGTTCAGTAGCTTTAGTAGGAGCAGTCTTGCTAGCAGAGGGGCCTTCACCATACTTCCTTTTCTTCTTGTAAGTTTTGATCTCTGGAGGTGCCTAAAGGAAGATGTCAGCAGGATTTTCTTCTCAGCATGGAGCATAGGTGTTTGGAGGGGCAACTGTGTCTCCAGGCCTGGGAGAGAAGGTAGGTTGCAGAGGAGCAGCTGGAGCAGAAGGAGCAGATGCATCTTTAGCTAGAGGATTTAAATGATGAGGAATGATGTTGGGGTCAACATCAAGGTCTGGCAGAATCTGATTGTGCATCCAGACATCAGTGTCATAGGTATGAAATTTGACACTCTATATCTGGGCTAGCACATCATCATGAATTGTCTTCACATGAGTTTCCCATACATCTGACTTCTGAGCAGCTGATTTTTCTACTTGTTCTTTGAGTTCTTTGATCAATCCCTCCCCCTTTCTGATTTCAACAGATAACTTCTCTATAGCATCTTCTTTGAAAAGACCAACTTCTTCACAGATTTTCACTTTGTTGGCTTCACTACTCTTGTCCAGTTCAATTTGATTATTTCCAACGGTGACACCTTGTTCCATAACTTCTCCAACACTAGTGATAGTGTGGTCTAGGGCTTTGCCACCAAGTTGAAATAAGTGATTGAGCTTATAAGTATTATGCTGAATTTCAGCAAATCTTTTGCTCATCTCAATCTCGAGAGCAGTTACCTTGTCAGTTACAGTCTTTAGAGAAGTATCAAAATAATTTCTTTGTTCTTGCAGCAGGAAAGAGATTTGGGACAGCAAATCTGGAGAGGGAGAGGTAGCAGCAGCAGCAGAAGGAGCAGTAGAAGGAAGGGGAGGAGTTACCCATGGAGCTATTTCTACAATGATCACCGAGCTGTGAGCTCTGGTGGTAGGAATGATAGCACCCCCTTCTTCTATAACCTGAGGGAGAGAGAAATCTAGGTTTTTGAGAGGAACTTCTGCTAGCTCTGGAGAGGGCTCATCAGAAATAAGAATTGTGTCTTGCTGGTCTTTGAGGGCAGCAGGAGATTGTGCTGGAGTCCTGGCTGGAGAATGTTCAGAAGACTGTGCTGGAGTTCAGTCCTTGTGACATTCAGAGGATGGAGCTGGAGGAGATAGAGGAGGAATAGGAATCACTTCTTCAGAGAGCTCTGCAATCATAGCATCTATGGCAGCAGCTGTTGAGAGAAGAGATTCTTGAGGTATCTGATCTGAGGGAGTTGCTGGAGTTTGAGGAGTATGAGGTATTGAAGAAGTTGCTGGCTGAGGAGAGGGCTTCCTGACTGAGACAGAAGGAGCAGGCTCCCCCTCACTTGGTGCACCAGAGGAGCTGGCCACATGATGAGGAGAGGGAGATGGAGTCCTGTCTTCTAAAGCTGGGTCTGCTGGAACTTCTGAGAGCTTTGCAGCTTGGGCAGGATTCTTAAGCTTGAGATCCCATCTCTGAATAGATGAAATGGTGTCCTTCTTCATGTGGTGAAGAGGGGTCCCTTTGGAGAGGTTGAAAACTTGGGGATTTGTTTCACGGAGTAGCAGAGAGATTATTCTGGCATAGTTGGGGGATTTTAAACTGTCCTTGATTTTATCCAGAATCAACATGCCAAATTGGAATTTCTTGCGGCAGACAATGGCTTGCATTATGTCGAAGAAATACAATGGAATGTCTCTCATGGAGTTGGTCTTACACAGCAAAATCTTTCCAATAACATCAACCAGAAATTTTCCTTCTGCGTTCATGTCTGATCATTTGATAGACTGGACTTCAGGCAAAAATCCCACAGAACAAGCAGGTTCTGTAGAAATCTTCTTCATCTAAGTCATCTTCTTCGTCTACTATCGGCAATCAGAGAAGTTGAGAGACAAAGGTCTTGTTGAGTTTAATTTTCAAACCTAGCACATTGGATTTCAGGACTTCGCCATTCCTTTTGACCTTCAGATTTGAGAAGAATTCGGCTACTTCCGGGAAGAGAATCCGGCAGGGTTCTTGGAGAGCGAAGGACAGTCCAGCGGTATCTAGAAGAACCAGTAAGTTGTGGAAATCATCTGAAAGCTCGGCAATCCCGGCGGTAACAAGCTCCAAACCTACACCAATCTTGGAGACGACGGCCATAATCCAGAAAATGGGAAAAACTCTGTCGGGGGGGGGGAAGAGGAACAGTCGCGGCTCTGCAGTTTCTCGGGTGAAGACGAAGCGACGGACGGGTACTCGAGTGATTGGAAATGATTTCGTGTAGAATTAATTTGGAATTTCGAATTTATAAACCCTAGGTTTATGTCTAATCATCGAGAAGAAAATAATTTAAAAAGAAAGGCGGCATGGGAAAATTTGAAAGCCAAGAGGCATATACACGAGAGGTAAAAGAGGTACTCGAGTATATAGGGAGTTACTCGAGTAGGTCTGTAGAAGGTACTCAAGTAGGTCTATAGAATCTGCAATGACTCGAGTAGAAGAATTGACTCACTCAAGTAGATGAAGTGTACTACACGAGTACATTAATGGCCTTACTCGAGTAAGTTAAAGGACTACTCGAGTAGGTCTGTTGAGTACTCGAGTAGATACTTTGAGTACTCGAGTAGGTCAGGTTTTACTTGAGTCAGAGAAGGAAGAAAACTTTGAAAAGCCAGATTTTGACTAACCTTTTAATTTCCTTTGCTTTCATGAAATCCAAACTTCTCTAATCTTCTTTGTTGATCATCCCAAGTTCAGTTTTGAAGAATGAGAACTTGGTATCGTCCAGCGGCTTCGTGAAGATATCAGCGACTTGCTTGTCTGTGGAGACATATTGGAGATCTATGTCCCCATGCTCTACATGCTCCCGGATGAAATGATACCTTAGCTCGATATGCTTTGTCCGGCTGTGCGAGACTGGATTATTGGATATTGCAATTGCGCTGGAAGAGTCGCAAAACAATGGGATATTCTTGAACTTCATATTGTAGTCTTCGAACTGATTCTTGATCCAAAGTAACTGTGCACAGCAACTGCCTGCATAGATGTACTCTGACTCAGCCGTTAAGATTGCGACACAGTTCTGCTTCTTGCTACTCCAGGAGATTAGCCTTCTTCCAAAGAATTGGCAAGTTCCTGAAGTGCTTTTCCTGTCGTCTTTGCTACCTGCAAAGTCTGCATCTGAAAAACCAATTAGTTCGCTGTCATTACTTCTTGGGTACCATAAGCCAAGATTTGTTGTGCCTTTAAGGTATCTCAAAATTCGCTTTGCAGCAGCGTAGTGAGATTTCTTAGAGTTCACCTGAAATCTAGCACAGACACATGTTGAAAACATTATGTCGGGTCTACAGGCAGTAATGTAGAGCAAGGATCCAATTATGCTTCTGTACTTGGTTTCATCAAAAGGTTTCCCTTTTTCATCCTTGTACAGAGACATAGTTGAGCACATTGGAGTCCTCATAGAGGTTGCGTTCTCCATTCCGAATTTCCTAATCAGCTCTTTGGTGAACTTGGTCTGCGAGATGAAAATTCCATCTTCAGATTGTTTCACCCGAAGCCCTAAGAAATACTTCAGCTCGCCCATACTGCTCATTTCAAACTTCCCTTGCATAAGTTTTGAGAACTTTTTGCAGAGGTTGTCATCTGTAGAGCCAAAAATATTGTCGTCGACATAGATTTGCACTAGCAAAATCTTGCCTTTTATTTCCCTAAGAAATAATGTCTTGTCTATCTTTTCCCTTGTGAACTTGTTCTCAAGTAGAAAGCTAGACAACGTCTCATATCAAGCTCTAGGAGCTTGTTTCAGACCATATAGGGCCTTGTGCAGGAAATAGACATAATCAGGAAAGTTAGGATCAACGAAACCTGGAGGTTGTTCCACATACACTTCCTCCTTTATGTTACCATTTAGGAAGGCATACTTCACGTCCATCTGATAGACGGTGAAGCCTTTGAATGCAGCATATGCTAGGAACAACCTCATTGCCTCCAGCCTCGCCACTGGAGCATATGTCTGGTCGAAGTCAATTCCTTCTTCTTGACGATAGCCTTTAGCGACGAGTTTGGCCTTGTTCTTTATGATCGTCCCGTCTTCGTCCATCTTGTTTCTGTAGACCCATTTTGTTCCAATGATGTTCTTTCCTTTTGGTCTTGGAACAAGCTTCCATACATTGCAGCGCTTGAACTGGTTTAGCTCTTCTTCTATTGCCATTATCCATGATGCGTCTGAGTTTGCTTCCTCAAACTTCTTCGGTTCAATCTATGAGAGAAAACTCAAATATAAATTCTCATTAGTTGTACCTCTTCGAGTTCTGACACGGTCCCGGCGATCTCCTATGATCTGGTCCATGGGGTGATCCTTCAGATGTCTGAGCTCTAAAGTTCTTGCATCTGGATTATCTTCAATCACTGGAGTGATTTCCTCATCTTGGATGACTTCTTCATCTTGATCATCAGCCTCTCCAATAGGGGTTGGAGTCGTGATCTTGATGAACTTTTCGCCTTTGTCTTCGGATGGTTCATCCAAGCTAGTTTCTTTCAGCTTTGCACCTGCATCTTCAATGAGCACACTAGAGGAGTTGCCTTGCAGCAAACTCGTCTCGTCAAATACAATGTGTATCAATTCTTCTACCACCAGGGTTTTTCTATTAAATATTCTGTATGCCTTACTATGGCTACTATAACCTACGAAAATACCTTCAAAGCTCTTTTCGCTGAACTTGGTGGTATGATACTTACCATTGTTAAGTACGAAGCATTTACATCCAAAGATTCTAAAGTATGAGACTGTTGGTTTCCTGCCTTTCAGAAGTTCGTAAGGTGTCTTATCGTGGTTTTTGTTTATGAGTGCTCGATTTTGCACGTGGCATGCAGTGTTGACGGCTTCAGCCCAAAAGTACTCCGAAAGTGAAGCATCACTCAACATAGTCCTGTAGGCCTCTATGAGTGTTCTGTTCCTTCTCTCAGCCACTCCGTTCTGTTGTGGAGTACGAGGAGAGGAAAACTCATGAAAGATACCTAAGCTTTCATAGAATTCTGTCATGGCCCCAGATTTGAACTCTATTCCGTTGTCACTTCTGATTTTGACTATAGAGCAGTTGTATTCATTCTTGACTTGCCTGACAAAATGAGTAAAGATGTCGAAGGTATCTGACTTGTATTTCAGAAAGAACACCCACGCAAAGAGCGAGTAATCATCAACAATTACCAACATATAATCCTTACCTCCCAAACTTCTAATTTGCAGTGGACCAAACAAGTCCATGTGCAATAGATGGAGACATCTGTTAGAGTCTTTGCCAATAATGATTTTAAAGGTAGCCCTTGTTTGCTTGCCTTTTACGCATGCATGACAAGGTCTATCTTTGACGCACTTGACATTTGGGGCATCACGTACCAAGTTCATTGAAAATAATTTATTAATAGTTTTGAAATTAATATGTGCTAGTCTCTTGTGTCATTGGTCACCAAGAGATGCACTATCTTTTGCTAAAAGACACAATGGTGTAGAGGAATCTATACAAATGAAATTTAAATAGAAAATATTCCTGCTTCGAGTGCCGGATATAATCGATTTCATATTGTCAACGGATTTTATCAAGCACTTATCAGCATGGAATTCAACTATGTATCCTTTATCACAGAGTTGACTTATGCTAATGAGATTGTGTTCCAATCCTTCGACATAAGCCACATCCGAGAAGGGTACATTGTCATTAGTAATCATACCATAGACTCTAGTAATTCCACGGTCTAAACCTCCAAAGATGACCTTTGGTCCATTCACGACTGGAGTAAAGTTCTGAATGAGGCTTCTAGTCCCGGTCATGTTCCGAGAGCATCCGCTGTCCAAATACCAGATAGGCGTTTTGTTGGCCTTTGGACATACCTGCAATCATAATCAGTTTTCCTTAGGAACCCAAACACGTTGGGTCCTTGGTCTCGGGTTAGAGTACTCCCCCTGCGAGTGTTAGCATTATGAGTGGTCTTTCTCATCTTGCTAACATGAGGGGTTGTAGCGTTTCTGGAATTGAACCAGCAATCTATGGTGAAGTGACCAACCTTTCCACAGCACCAACAGTCAAATCTGTTGTACCTTTGCCTCATGATCTCCTGCTTGACCTTTTGGAATTGTGGTCTAGCAGGGGCAGCATTCTTGGAGGAAGATGCCTCATGATGATGGCAATCACATGACTTCTTCTCCTTTATGGGCTTTTCTACAACGGGCTTTGTCTTTGGTGCCTTCTTGAAGTTATGCCCATGATTGAAAGGGCCATAGCTCTGAAGAATAACTTCTTCATAAGGTGCCTTAAAGACACTTTCACCAAAGTTTCGGGGTCGAGCCCATCCTTGATAGAGGGACTTTGGCTCTACATAGGTAGGCCTAGCAAAGTGCCCGTAGGATGAGTCAAAATTAAACACATTTGACGGAAAGATGACTTTCTTGAATGTAGTTTGATCTTGAGGGGCTTTCCCCTTCTCTTTGGCTACAGCCTTTTTAGCGGCCTTATTCTTCCGTTGATTCTTATTTCTCCTAGAGGATTTACTAGGAGCTTCTTCATGGCCTAGTCCAGCTCCCTTGGCCTTTGCTGAGAATTCAGCAACGAATGGAAGAACTATTTTGGTCTTCGAGAAACTCTCAACAAGTTTCTTTTCAGCCGCAAGTTAGGCTTCCAACTCTTTGATGATCTTCTCCTTAAGGTCAAGGTGCTCAAGAGCCTTGTTATATTCTTCAATAGCATTATTGAAGTTTTCTTCGAGGTAGTTAGTCTTTACGACTTTCTCTCTCAAGATGCTCTCTTCGGCTTTTAGAGATTTGATCTCTTTAGCCTGCGTCTTCACAACTCGACAACATTTGTCGTAAGCCATGATTAACTCCTTGTACTGGGCCATTAGTTTTGACTCATCGTCAGAGGAGCTATCCTCACAATCAAGATCAGAGACTTCGGAATCTGAAAGAGTGGTATGAGAGTTTACCTTCCCAGTGAACTGGGGCTCTTGATCATCATCTGTTTGAGCCATTAGCCCAAAATAAGCTTCTTCTTCTTCACTTGACTCAGATGAGTCGGAGTCACTAAGAATCTTGCTCTTTTCGGCTATGATGCTCTTCTCTTTCCTCTTCTTATTGTGTGAGGATTTCTTTTCTTCTCTTCTACCACCCTTCTTCTTCTTATGAGGGCAGTCGGCGATGACGTGACCTGGCTTATTACAACAATAACAAATGATGTCAGTCGAAACATATTTGTTCTGTTTAGAGGAATACCTGTCATGGCTACTTGAGCCTTTTCTTTGCCGATCACCATCGTGTCGTGATCTTCTATAGGAGGCATCCTTGCCTTTCCATTGCTTTTTCTTATTCAAGAATTTCTTGAACTGACATGAGAGCAGTGAGAACTCTCCTTCTGATAGCTCAGAGCCTGAGGTACTAGGCTCAGAAGTTTCTTCTTCTTCACTAATCTCTGCAGCTGGAGCAGGGGAGGAAGCCTTTGTCTTTCTGGAGGTGTCTGCTTTTAGAGCAACAGACTTTTCTTTGAGAGCAGACCTACTCTTGTCTTCTTCAGATTTCCTGGTGTTGAGTTGAAGCTCATATGACATAAACTTCCCGAAGAGATTCTGTGGGTCCGTCTCAGCCAGCTTCCCAAACTCCCTGATGGCACAGACCTTGTTGTCCCATTCTTTGGTCAGGGATCTCAGGAACATGTCATTCAGCTCTACATTAGTGAATACTCTGCCATAGACTCTTAGGCCATTAACTATCTTGAAAAAGTTCTCAAATGTATCAGCAATGGTCTCTTTGCTTCCCTGTCGGAAGGCTTCATACTTCTGATTGAGGAGGGATCTCCGATCATCCCTCACTTCTTCTGTTCCTTCAATTAAGTTAACCAAGGACTGCCACATCTCCTTTGCAGATTGGCAGTGGATTAGATTCTGTAGCATTGAGTCATCAACTGCACTTGTTATGATGTTTTTGGCTTTCTTGTCTAGTGAGACAAGTGCAATCTCGTCCTTATCTAAATCCATCAGCTTCTTTGGAACCTTCTTGGTAGGATCTATAGTGGAGACAGTCATAGGGATATAAGGACCTTCTTCAACTATCATGAAGATCCTTGGATCCACAGCTTCCATAAAGAATTTGATCCTTTCTTTCCACATGGGAAAGTTGTTCTTGTTGCATAGGGGAAGCTTCGCAAAATCCTTTGCCTTGTCCATGATAGATAGATCTCAAATAACAACTATTGCAGGAACTGATCAAGGTGTTAACCTTTTAACGATCAACCTCGCTCTGATACCAATTGAAAGATAATAGTTGTCAACCTAAATCACCTAGAGGGGGGGGGGTGAATAGGTGAGTTGTGCGTCTTTTGCGGAATAAAAAATCTCAGAACACAGCACAGATCTATCCACTAAAATATCACAGACGAGACAAGATTTATAGTGGTTCCCCGATCTTGGGTACATCCACTTTCCCTCACCGATCTAGCAATGAACTAGACTTGGCTACTACATTATCTCGGATTGAAAATCAATCCTACCCTCGGAACAAAGTTCCTATAATCTCAATCCAATCACTGGATATACAACTCGGAAGAAACACCTTCCTGCAAACTCGGAGTGGAAAACTCCTACACTCGGAGAAAAATTCTCCTACAGAAATGAAATACAAGTATTGAAAAGATACAAACAGTGATATTGTCTGGTTCAGATCTGAAAATAAAATAGGAACTGGAATCTTCTTCTTGGCGTGCGGCTTTATCAGAAAATTGAAGAAAGATTCTCGCCAACAGTAGATCTGAACTCCTTGCTTCCACGATCGGACAGATAATGAGTAAGTGAAAAATGATCTCGATCTGGAGAGCTTTCTTTAGTTTATTTCCTCTGAAAATCGAAAGCCCTTGCCGAAGAAGAACAGCGGCGGCGGCAGCTTTCGTTTCGTGAAGAGAGAGAGAGAGGAAACAACGATTCTTTGGAAAGAGGCGGCTGCAAAACTTAGAATAATTTTCTTCTTGAAAAACTTGTTTTCTTCTTAGGGTCTGTCGATTAGACAAGACCTTTTATAGGAGTACTAATAATGGTCATAATTAGTTTTAATGACGTACACATGGACCAATCATATCACCGAATTTGAAAATCTGTCAAATCTGGACTTAGAAGAAATTTCAGAGAAAATGAGGTCATATACACGAGTAGGTATAAAACTACTCGAGTAGGTCAAGGACTACTCGAGTAAGCAAAGAAATATTACTTGTGTGTATAATTCATGACTACTCGAGTATGTAGAAGACAACTACTCGAGTGCATATAATCAACTACGCGAGTACTTTAGAAGATCTACTCGAGTACATAGAGAAGTTTCTCGGGAAGGAGTTGAGCTACTCGAGTACAAGTTATACTACTCGAGTAGGCAGAATTGAACTACTCGAGAGGTTAGAAGAACTACTCGAGACAAACACTTAGAAATATTCTAAACACGGGAAAAACAACTACTCGAGTAGTCAGATTGAGCTACTCGAGAGAAAAGAAATCTTCTCGAGTATATGAAATACTTACTCGTGTATTTCTTAACTACTCGACACAGGGAGGAGAGTTACTCGACACAGTGTCGAGAACTACTCAAGTATATAAAGTACATACTCGAGTAAATGACTAAGAAAAATTCTGAAAAATAGGAATCTGGAAGAGGAAGAATATACTACTCGAGTATGAACTACTCGAGACAGAATGAGCTACTCGAGTATATGACTTGGACTACTCGAGTATTTTACTTAGAAAAAACTTGGAAACTAAATTTGTCGCAACTCGAGTAGGAAGAGTGATCTACTCGAGTATTTTACTTAACTTCATGAGAGGAGGAATTTTCTTACTCGAGTATGCAGAAGTTTTACTCGAGTATATCTCAAGTAATCTACTCGAGTAGTTAAAGACCTACTCGAGAGAAACACTTAGAAAAATTTTTGTCAGCAATTTTTCTTCTACTAGAAGGGAATCAGCACCAAGTGTTTACACAGTCCTATAGATTGAATATGAAGTGTATCCCAATAGAGAGGCTACACATGAGTCAACAATTTAGAACACACAATGAGGGATTACACTGTATGGTCCTGTGTTTGGTGACCCATTGTAGACTGACATTGGTCTACACTTCCCATTGGAGTCCTGAAAACACATAACTCAAACAAAGCATCAAATACAACCTAATTCATCTTAGTTCCAGGGTGACTTTCATCAAATCTGCGTTAATGTGGACATAGTTCCCAACACCGATGATACTCCACCACTATCTTTCTACCCTATCTCAATGGTAGAAATCTATCCTCCAGCTCATCTCTGGCCGACTGCGGAATGAAATGCTCCAACAGTGCGGTCCTGAATTCCCTCCAAGCAGTCTCTAAAACCTCTCTGTCAGCAAACGTCGTGTCCAGCGATGTCTTCCACCACCTCTTGGCATGGGACTCTAAGAAAGAGATAACCAAGGGCAACCTCTCCTCCCACGGGCACCATATCCCAGTCAGCATCTCATACATGATGTCCAGCCACTCCTCCGTCCGAACAGCTGACTCTGTCCCCAAGTAGGATGTGGGAGAAAGTCCTGGGAATATACTCAGCCAGTTGGCCCCCTGGTTTGGCTGCGGAGCCGGAACCAGTTGGGCCCTAAAAGCCTCCAAGATAGCTATCAGAGCCTGCCCCATCTCTGACTGTAGGAACGGAGAGGGGACTGGGGGAGGTGGTGCAACATTTGGAGTGTGCTGGTCTCCGCCCTATGGCCTAGGCTGTGTTGGGGGCTGCGTAACAAACTCCATTAATAAGTATTCGACACAAACCTAATTAAAAGTGGACAATTTACATGTGTTCACCCATATGGGCACACCACTGCTTCCACTGCTTAGTTTGTCACCAAACTAAACTCGCGCGGGGGTGACCCAGAGGTTGTAGACTGCTACTTTCGATCAAGGTCTGCTTAAATACCACTTGTAAGACCCCCCCCCTTTTTTTGAAACATCGGGGTCTTAGGCCAAGAACCGCCGCTTTGCGGTGACACCTTCATGCCCGAGAAGGTCATCACTATAAAATGTCGATCCTGCTGGCCAAATCGTTCACAACTGTAGCAAAGAAATAAAGGCAAGTTCACAGAAATCACATATATAGTAAATAAACTCCACGATGGGAGTGTCCACAGATATAATGAAATACTAAAATCTTGTGCTCATTCCCAGTACATCAATTCCTCACTACAAACCTCTCATTGCGGAAGCAAAACTAAAACAACTAGTAGCAAACAGGACTCACAGTCCCTGTCGTTTGAACTATGGTACTAGACTGCCCCATCTCCAAGCGTGCCGACCTCCGGGGCTGCTCCTCCATGCTGGGCTCCACGGTCCCCTAAAATGATGTGGTTTGAAAACCGTTAGTCTAAAAGACTAAGTCCTATCATCCCCCGCCCCTTCCCCCATGGTTTCTAGGCACCGAGCGGGGAGAAGGAAATGAGAGGACATGAAAGTGGAGAATAACAAATAAGCAGATGACGGCGGAACTAATCTAGCAGTTCTATAGTATATAAGACAGAGTGAAGATAAGATAGACTGAATAAGAGAAGTAACCTTAACTTATATGAAAACACATAAGACAAGGGATCTTTGGCGGGCTCCTATCGTATAAAAAGTCACGTACCAATTTATATGATAGGGTGTCAATTTTCTAACAAGCATACATGTAAAGATACTGAAATAAACCTTAACTTATAAGCACGCTCGCATGAACCTATAAACCAAGGGGTCATTTTGCAGGGCCTATTGTATAAAGCATCCCATACCACTTATACAATAGGTGTCGGGGTTGAATGCAATGGTTATGCTATAAAATACAATTATGCCATGATGTGAACATGCAAGTACAACACACCCCACTCGACTCTGTGTACACAGATCTTTAGTTTACCCTTTCTGGAGCCGAACCTCCCAGGATACCTCGGTAGTGGCAAACAGAAGCCGTGGGTTGGGCCTCACCCACCTCTAAACCGGTAATTGCACTACCAGTAAGACCTATCGAATGCCTCAACACTGGTGTACTAAGCGGAGCTCCTACGTACTCTTGCCGGCTGGCGCACCAGACTTATTTGGCCAAGTGCTAAACCACACTCGCCGAGTCAACGTATTGGCGTCGGTGCATCGACTCTCCATTACCGAAGACCCACCACCTTATACTTTATGCACATGCAACCTTGATATATAACCACCTATCCAAAGCTCCCCGGACCATCCCGTCCGTCACAAACAACAACCGAGCCAAAGCTCGCCGGGCCAACCTGCACATCTTAACAACCACCGAGTCAAAGCTCGTCTGGCCAACCTGCCCATCACCATATCCACTAAGCCTACTGCCCGAGTGACCCAACCTACCACCATGAGACACCGAGGTGAGTGTAAGTGAATTCCTAGTAATACTTATTACTCTTGCAATTCATTTTTACCTACAGTTTTTGTTAGCCCAGGACTGCCCAAGGTATTCCCCGTGAAGGGCTCTCGAGGGCACTAGAAACTACGATGGGATTACGCCCAAAGCTCCCTTTTGCAAGGCTCTTACTATTGTTGGTTGCTATCAAATTTCCCGAACCCTCACTTGTTGTACTGGATCTAACCTTAGAGTATTTGACACTTTCTCTCCTACAGGAAAAACGATCTTTCGTCGATCCCGAGCACCACCTAACACTAGCCAATCCAACACTCTACTCATCCTAACTTCCAATGATGAACTCATTTTTATTTATCCAAACCAGCAAACATCTAACCCCAACTCATGTGCCCAAATTCATATTCCAACCTATCTTCTGCAGTTTTACTAAATGTAGACCACCATAAGCTATATGGTGTGTAAAATGGGAGGTACTCAAAATAATCATCCAATAACCCAATAATAATTATTGGGGGTCTATCGTGAGATGTTTGGTCTAAATCCAGAAATTCATAATTTTCCTAATTTATCTGATAATTTAATTAATTTCTCTAGTAATCCAAAAACTCAAGTTTGAAAATGAAGTGTCAATTTCAGACATAAAAATTCTCCTTAAAATTTATGATAATTACAAGATGACCACTTAACCTAGAATCCATGCTCTCCCAATTTTGCAGCAAGGTTTAGGCCACTAATTCTAATTGTGAATATAACCTATTTTAATCAATTTTAAGAGGCAAGTGCAACAAAAACACTTCCAAACATTTTGAGAAAATTCAGGGATGATTGTAAGGATATATAAATACTCTTGGTCAAGTTTCATAATTTATCAAGAAATAATGAGCTCTAAACAAAATATCGAACAAGTGTCCAAATTAATGTGCTTATGAAGTAGGTACTGTAATTATGTATTCAAAAATTCTAATAAAATGCGTACATGAGCATAATGGTCTAAAACTTCCTCTGCCTAGTTTTCATGAGTTTCAAATAGACAGCGAATTCACAATAACCAAATATTTAAGTAGGTCTAATTCATGCATTACAAAGGAAGTACTAAGAGTATTGATCCAAAATTCCCAATTAAATTTGCAGAGGTTCATACTACCCCTATGACCACACTGCCCATGTTTCATTACTATTCAATGAGTTTTAGTATCCTAGTCTATCACTATAAGGTTTGTGCCCTAAACTACGGTTAGGTTTTGTGGGGCCTACCCTTTCCCAAATCTCCTAAGATTTTTACCAGAGGGCTTTAGCTACTCTAATACCCTCCCTACCAAATTTCAAGTTCATACAAGGTCTTTTGACTGTATGCCCTTCACAAGACACAAAAGCCCATCCTTAGGATTTGGTCTTAGGTCCTCGGGCAAAACTAATCCAATCCACCCCATTTTTCATGGGAGGGTGTTAAAAGTCATGCCAAGTCAGTGGCCCTAATTTCAACCTCTGTTGAGGTGCTTTGGTCACCTAAACCCACAAGTGCACTTTTGACCTAAATACCCCTTATTAGGCTAGGCTAGGGTTTGTTCATTTCCCAACCAAATCATCTCCAATGAGATGGAAATTTATACACAGCATCCTGAAGACCCTAAGGACCACTAAGCAAAATTTGGTAGGGTTTGGAGGTCATTAGACATATTAAATAATTCCTATATGGATTATTAAATTCCTACCAAAACTTTAGGAACATGTTTTCCAAAAATTCCCAATTTTGGATATGTTCTAGGTATAGGCATGAGTGATCCCCATCCAAAATTTCAGGTCATTTGGAAGAATGGATTGTTGGGGGCACTCAAAATAGTCTCTGGTCTGGCCTAGGTATAGTGCACACCAAAATGAGTGTTGTGGTCGAACCACTTACCCAAATTGGTTGAAACGGTCCCTAAGTATTTTTAATATTTAATTTAAAACAGTTCAGTAAACAGGACAGAAAATTCAGAAAACAAAACTAAATAAAAGAAATGATCCAGCACGTATCTTAAAGCAAATCCAACGCATCCTAGTCATCTTCCTCATCCAGCCAAGGGTTGTGATCAGCCCGACCTGGACCTTCTTACAAGCTATTTTCCCGGCCACCCGACCACCTCCCTTGTCGGCCACCACCGCCACCACCTTCGTTAAGGTGGGGGCTATCGCCGGAGGTGTGGTTTTCGGCGAACACGACCACTCCATTTTTTTTGGAAAAACCATGGAAAAGTCATCACATGATCTGACTCATTTGAGCCCGATTCTCATCCTAAAAGATTCCTAAGATTTATCCATAGAAGAAGGAGTAGAGGAGGACCTTATTGGAGGGATGGAGGCGTGTCGATCTTCGAGTTGCCATGGCCGGTGTTGGAGCTTTTCCGTGCTCTACAACTGTGCAGCCAGAGGGCTCGGTTTCTTCAGGAAAATGGTGGAAATTCCTGCCCTAAGTCAAGGTAAGCTTTTAAAACATTCAAATGGGAGAGAGGATGGGTGTAGCATCAATGGCCATTAATGGCCACTAAAGGGAAAATTAAAGCCATGGTGGTTTCACCTTCCATAGGCATGAATCCATCAGAAAACCTCCCATAACTGATAGAGGGAGTGAATCTCCATCAATTGGGAGAGGAAATGAGGAGTCCATGACATTCAATCACCATGAATGGTCATTTTCTCCCTCTTTCTCTCTCCTCCATTAAAGGGGAAAATGGGGCTTTCTCTCTCCTACCCATCAAGGCTGATTTTGATCTCTCTTGCAACCTATTTGCACCCCACTAACTCATGTTAATAATAAAAAAATGAGGTTAGCCCAAGTGGGGGAAATGGGTTTGAGCTTGGGTTAGCCCATTTGAGCTAGGTTTGACCTAACCTTGACTAGGGTTGACCTAGGTCAAATGTGTTGGGTCATGCGTTCCTTCACTTGACCCGTGGTGCTTTGCTGCTTATTTAAGAAATTAAGTAGCACCCTATCCAACAGTCCGAGCTTTTGGTGCAGTTGGGTATGCGCTTGATCCTTCAACGGGTATCAAAGCAGGTCACAGGTTCAAGACCGGGGGGCGCTATTAAATCCTGATTTTTCCCTTCTACCTGTGTGGGTCCGGCGGGTCAGCCAACCGTGGACATGTGGTAACCCCATCTCTGAGCCAGGTGGTCCATGTGATAACTCCACCTCTGAGCCGACGGGTTGTGCTGGACGCCGGGGGGGGATTGTTTGGTCCGGCGTTCCTTCACTTGACCCGTGGCGCTTTGCTACTTATTTAAGAAATTAAGTAGCACCCTCTCCAACAGTCCGGGCTTTTGGTGCAGTTGGGTATGCGCTTGATCCTTCAAAATGGAACTTTTGTGTCACCATAATTGGATCCTTGGTGACCTATTGGCCTCCTCTAGTGTCTAGGTAGGGATGGGTAGGGTTGACATGGCACTCAGAAGGCCACTTGCCCCTTAGTTAGGGCACTTTGACAAGTTTCGGGCTAAGGTTGACTTGGGTCAACTTAGGCTCTGGAGTTGACCCCAATGGGTCCTAGGTGACCCATTTACCACACCCTAGGGTTAGGAGGACATGAGGGGGATCCACTTGGCTAAGGGAAGGTCAGTTGACCCTGTGTAGGTCAGTTTGACCCATTTAGGGTTAGAGTTGACTATGGTCAACTTAACCACTTTGACTGCCCTCCATGGGTCCTTAGTGACCCATTGACCCCACATTAGGTCTAGGAAGACCCTGGTAGGGTTGGTTGGGCTTTACTATGGCGTACTGCCCTTAGGTAGGGCACCTTGCCCAATTTAGGCCTGGGATGGTTCTAGGTCAACTTGGCCACCCTTGGTTGATTCTAATTGACCCTTAGGGTTCTGATGAACCTCCCAATGAATTGGTGAGATCATGGTAAAGCCTCATGGTGATCCTAAACTAGGGTTTAGAAATCTACTATTTGCAGACCATAGTGATCTCACATATATTCCTAGGTTCACTTGGCCTTCTTGGGCTTCCTAGGATTTTGTCATGACCTAGTCATGACAAAACCACTCCTAGGGGTCTAGTTATTTGAGGGATGTTACACTAACATCCAGACACCCAAGATTTATGATGAAATGACAAAGGATGAAGTCATTCTTGCCACCATGGACAAGAGGGCTCAAAATATCATTGTCAGTACAATTGATGATTCTACCCTATAGAGTCTGATTCACTGCAAAACTGCAAAGAAAATGTGGGACACTCTGGTGATCTACATGGATGGAACAGAGGAGGTCAGGGATGATAGAAAGTATATGCTCAACTAGGAGTATGGGGCCTTCAGACAGTCCAAGGGTGATAACATAGCCACCTACTATGAAAGATTCTTCAGGATAGTAAATGAGTTAAGGACCTATGGAAGGGTCTCTAGTCATTATGAGCTAAATGATAAGCTCCTCAGGTATCTTTCCAGAGATAGACACAAAGATATGTGGCATCAGAGAAATGGCTAAGCTGGGTGACACTCCACCTCACACCCTATTTGGAAAACTACTCTCTTATGAGATGAAACTAACAGTCAGGAAAGAGGAAGAGACCAACTGCAAGTCCCAAGCCAAAGGGAAGTCAGTTTCTTTCAAAGCTAAAGCCACATGCAAAAGTAGGAGAAAGACCCCTTCTCCTCCAAGAAGACCAGCAGATTCAGACTGCTCTGAATCAGAAGCATCATACAACAACATATCTGATGAGGACTTCATTGTTTTCTCCATACAGCTCCATAGGCTGACGAAGAAAAATTACTAGAAGAATAGGCCCTCCACCTCATCTCATCACTGGAAGAAAACCTACAAGGAGGAAAGGTATGGCTCTAAATCCAGTAAACAGAATTCATCTAACATTATCTGTTACTGCTGCAGCAAGTCAAGCTATGTCATTGCTGATTTCCCTGTGAAGAAAAGAGAGGATGGTGAGAAGAAATCTCACCAAAAGCACAAGGGAAAGTAAGAAAAGTCCCTTATGGATAGAAAAGAGAAGAGCTGGAAAGACTCATCATCATCAGAGTCTGAAGAAGAGGAAGCCTACATTGTGCTAGTTGTTGTTGCTGCTAAATAGGAAACTGTTTCAGCAGATGAAAACTATACTTCTGCAAGGATTGGAGTCAGGGCCCCTCTAACACTGTTGGACTGTGACTTAGAGGTGGATGCTGAAGAATAAGATGTCTGCAGCTGCCATGGGCTGATGGCATTGACTGATGAAGAGGGCAGCCAGGATCAGCCTGGTCAAATTAAGGAACATTCTCAATCCATTTCTGTGTCTAGGCATGGTACAAGTCCCTTTGCCGAAGCCTCTTCGTTTAATGGTGAAGATGATTCTGGCTTAGAGGGTGATGTCAATCAATTGATTGATAGATATAGTGAACTTCTGGATGTGTTTAAGAAATGCAATAAGTTGTCTAAGAAGCAGGCTAAGAAGATTTTGTCTCTTCAACCTGATGCTTCTCAGCTTGCTGAAATAGCTGTTGTTGCTAATCAGACAATGAGGGAACTCAGTCAACTGAAAACCATGTCAGGCATCCAAATGGAGAATATCAAGAGCAAAAATAGTCTCATTAAAGATCTTGAATTGGTTGGGCTTTAAGGGTAACACAAGACCTACCAATCACAAAGGGAAAGTTCCAGTTGTGCTTATGGAATCTAGGCCACCTAATCCATTCAAGAGGGTGATATTCCTTTCAAATAGGTATGATCAGGAAAGTCTATATGGTCACTATTTGAATGGTGCATCCACAAGTGGAAAAAAAGATGTTCTCAACCATTGTGGAAGGTACAGTAGGGCAAGTTACTTTAAGGATGCTCATGAAGAAATTCAAATGGACCATCATGGACCATTTGTCTTTGGTGCCACAGCCCCCCTCTTAAAAATCTGGCCACAACCAGTTTTCAGAACCTGTCAGCACAGAATCTGACTAAGGGTCAGTCTGTTAGCTTGCCTGATATGGATGTTTCTGATGCTATCAAGAGCAAACTTTCTGAAAAGAAATATGTTGCTGATAGGATTCAAAATAGGACACAAGCTAGCAAGCAGACTAACCTTCGGTGAAATCCATGCTGAAAGGAAATAGAAATGGTTGCTGCAGCTCTTCCTTCTATCAAGACTACAATCAAACCAACTGCTGGGCCTACACAGAAAAGAAGATACAACATATATGATTGTTGGTGTTGTGGCAAGATAAGCCATTATGTTATTGATTGTTGGCACAATCCTAATGTGGTCAGAGCTAGATTGAGTCCACCAGTCAAAAAACTTGTTGGTGGACATGTTCAGTTTCAATCTAATGTACACCTAGGACCCAATAGATATTGGGGTCCTAAGGTAAAGTAAACTTCTTAATGCAGGTTAGTTCAAGTCTCCATACCACAATATGGTACTTGGACAGTGGTTATTGCAGTCACATGACTGGAACAAGGAGCAACTTAAAGAAATTCACCCCAGTGAAAATTAGCGCCATGGTTATCTTTGGTGGTTTTGAAAGGGGGTTAACTGGAGGCTATGGTAAGATTACCAATGGCATAGTCACTATCACAAAAGTTGCTTATGTTGAAAGGTTGCAACACAACCTTATAAGCATAAACCAACTCTCTGATCTTGGCTATGTTATTGTCGTCCACAAGGATGTGTGCCTGATTAGAAGCTCAAGTGACCAAGAAGTCATATTGACAGGCACTAGGAGTGGAAATCTTTGCACATTAAACTTTCTATGTCTGGACTCAGATTCTTCTATTTTTCTTGTAGCAAATTAAAAAGTCTCATATTGTGTCCAGTAGCACAAGAAACTAGCTCTCTTGAATTACAAGATGATTGACAAGCTCTATAGGCAAGACTTAGTTATGAATGGTCCAAATGTGAAATGCACCAAGGATAGCATTTGCTCAGCATACCAAAAGGGTAAGCAGACCAAAGCTTCCTTCAAGGGAACTAGTTCCAATGACACTGTGAGGTGCTTATACCTCTTGCATATGGACCTATTTGGTCCTATGCTTGTTCATAGTCATGGTAGGAAAGTCTACACCCTTATGGTGGTTGATGACTATTCCAAGTTTACTTGGGTGTTCTTTCTCAAGAAAAAGAATGAGACCATTGATATCTTCATCAAGTTTGTCAAGCAAGTTCAGAATGAGTTTAACAGTTTTGTGGTCAAAATCAGGAGTGACCATTGAACTGAATTCCAATCTGAAGGCATGATAGAGTTCTGTGAAGAGCAAGGGATTCATCAAGGATTTTTTTCTTCCAGAACTCCCCAGCAAAATGAGATTGTTGAGAGGAAAAATAGAACTCTCAGAAAGGATGGAAGAATCCTATTGTGTGACACATCTATCCTAGAATATTTTTGGGCTGAGCTAGTAAATACAACATGTCATGTTCTCAATAGGGCCTCTATCACAAAAAGCCACAAGATGACTCCCTATGAGATCTTGAAAGGCAGAAAGTCAAATCTGGGATATCTTAGAATCCTTGGTAGCAAGGGCTATGTGCTCCAAAATGGAAAGTCCTATGTGACTAAGTTTGCTATCAAATCCTTTGATGGAATTTTTATTGGGTACAACAATCATAGTAAAGCCTACATGGTATATAACTTGAAAAACCAAGTTGTAGAAGAGTCTGTGCATGTAGTCTTTGATGAATCTAGCATGATTAACAGGAAGCTGTCAAGCTCCAGTTCTAGTACTGCAGACACATAACAGATGATGGACAATCTAACCATCAAGGAAGCTGCACTAGTTATCTAAGATGAAGTGGATACTCCAAAGGGTCTACCAGACACACTTGGAGCAGAGAATGATCAACAAGATGTCGTTCCAGAAGTTTTTGTCGAAAGAAGATTACCTCCAACAATTAGGCATTTAAGAGATCACCATGCACACCAAATCATTGGTGAACCAAGCCATGGAGTAGTGACAATAAGCAGACATCTGAACACTGTTATGTATGCAAGCTTCCTAACACAAGTGGAGCCAAAGAAGTTTGAAGAGGCTAACATAGATCAATTTTGGATAATGGCTATATAAGAGGAGTTAAACTAGTTCAAAAGATGCAATGTCTGAAAGCTGGTTCCCAGACCTCATGGACATAATGTCATTAGAGTCAAGTGGATTTACAGAAACAAACTTGATTAAAATGGGATTATAATCAAGAACATAGCAAGTTTTGTAGCTAAGGGGTACATGTAGGAAGAAGGAATTGATTTTGATCAAACTTTTGCCCCTCTAGCAAGGTTGGGGGCCATAAGATTGTTCCTTGCATATGCTGCACACAAGGAATTCAAGGTCTACCATATGAATATGAAGTCAGCATTCCTAAATGGTGACTTAAAATAGGAAGTCTATGTTGAGCAACCTCTAGGTTTTGTAGTTCCTAACACACTAGATTCTGTTTATAGACTTAGAAAAGCTCTATATGGGCTAAAGCAAGCCCCTAGAGCATGGTGTGAGACTTTGTCTAGCTTTCTCATTGAGAACAAATTCTCAAGGGGGAAGATAGACAAGACCCTATTCCTAAGGGAATCTAAGGGTAAGATCATCGTAGTTCAGATCTATGTAGATGACATCATCTTTGGATCTACTGATGACAACCTCTGTAGGAAGTTTATCAAACTTATGCATAGGAAGTTTGAGATGAGCAGTATGTGTGAACTTAAGTTCCTCTTGGATCTCCAAGTTAGACAGACAGATGATGGCTTGTCCATATCCCAGTCTAAGTTCACTAGGGAGTTAATAAAGAAATTTGGTATGGAAAATTCCTCAACCATGAGAACTCCCATGGGGTCAAGTATGTCCATTTGCAAAGATAAGTCCGGGAAACCTATCGATGAAACTTTGTATAAGGGGATTATTGGTTCCCTTCTCTATCTAACTGCAAGTAGGCTAGACATCTTATATGCTACATGTGTTTGTGCTTGGTATCAGGTTTGCCCCAAAAACTCTCATTACTATGCTGCAAATATAATTCTGAGGTATCTTATGGGCTCACCAGATCTTGGCCTATGGTATCCTAGGAACGGGGAGTTTGAACAAACTGGCTATTCAGATGTAGACTTTGCAGGGTGCAAAGAGGACAGGAAGAGCACTTCTGGCGCCTATCAATTCCTGGGTAGAAGACTAGTCTCATGTAGCAGCAAGAAGTAAACTAGTGTTGTAATTTCAACTGCAGAATCAGAGTACATCTCAATAGGTAGCTGCTGTGCTTAGTTGTTGTGGATCCAGCATCAGCTCCAGGACTACAACCTTCAGATAAGTAGAATTCCTTTATTTTGTGATTCTACTAGTGCTATTTCAATTGCTAGGAATCTTGTCTCCCATAGTTGGACTAAGCACATTGAAATTAGATATCATTTCATTAGGGAGCATGTGGAATGTGAAGATATCAACCTTGAGTTTGTCCCAACCGACAAGCAAGTGGCTGGTATCTTCACTAAGCCACCAGATGAACCAAAGTTAAACACCCTCAAATTTGAGATGGGTATGTTAAACCTGGTATAGCTTCAGTTGCTCCTAATTTAGTTGTAGGTTATTTTATATCTTGCAGATGGAATCGTTCTTTAAAAAAATGAAGACTCTTCAAGTGATATACCTTCAGAGGTATCATAGTTAATTGCTGTCCAGACTGGTATAGACTAGTCTGTCTACTAAGCAATATGACAGATGATGCATCAGTTGAGGGGGAGCATGTCCATCACTGTTCCAACAATTCACTGTTGCCTATTTAAGGTGGAGCAGATGATAAGATCATTGCAGGCTATTTACTGAAGTAAAAAAGGGGGAGGGAAAGATGATCAGATGTATGATCAAGAAAGGTAGCAACAATTCAAGGGGAGAAGGTGTGGTAATGTTCACCCTGTAGATGTATGATCAAGAATGGTAGCAACAACTCAGGGGGAGCAGGTGTGGTAATGTTCACCCTGTAGGAAAGAAGTAGTGGTAACTATAGATCATTCTCCAGTTTTATTTTGTTTTTACTTCTTATATTCTTATTGTTGCATATTGCTATGTATGTCATTGACACATTATTGACGCATTTGCTTAAGGGTTTTGACTTTCTCAAATAGGGGGATATTGTTGGGTCCATTGCCCAAAATATCCTAGATTTGAGGAAGTTAATCTTGTCAATGATATACATAAAGTTGTATTTGATGTGTGCCCGGGTTCATGCATGAAGGGATGTCCTAACAACAATGATGGGACAGGTAGCCTAAGTGGCTAGCTCAGGTAAACACTTACCTAAGGTGTGGATAGATAAAAAACTATCTATGTCCACAGACGTTGAGTGAAGGTCACTCATTCAATGCCAAATGACTTATAGGGCTGAGTGAAGCCTATAGAATCAAAGCCAAAGTAGTGGCATGATGAGAAAGTGGCTAAGTCCACAGGCATTGAGTAAAGTCAACTCACTCAACGCCATATAGCAAAAGGCTATGAGTCAGGCTAATGCAGTATAAGCCTAAGAAGAAATGGGCAGAAAAGTGTGTAAGCCCGTAGGAATCGAGTGAGTATCACTCACTCAACGACATACTATATATTCGTTGAGTATTGCCTTATAAGTCAAAGCCACAAAAATTCTCTGCAGATATTTGGCTAAGTGAAAATGCGTTGAGTGTAGCTTACTCACTCAACGCCTAATAAACAGTAAAATATGTTAAGTAGTTTGGCATTGAGTAGAGATTACTCACTCAATGCCAAGGAGCAAAAAAATCTGGCTAAGTAATAAAGCGTTGAGTGAGACAGGCTCACTCAATGCTCTAAACGCCATGATTTGGAAAATCTGGCTAAAGTAGAAAGCGTTGAGTGAGACGTGCTCACTTAACGGTCTCAATGCTTAAGCTGCTGAAGAAGCAAGAAATTAGTTAAAGGCACAAGGTGTTGAGTGAGGCATGCTCACTCAACACTCTCAATGCCAAACATGCAGGAAAGGCTGAATAATAAGCATAGCAAAAGGCGTTGAGTGAGGCTTGCTCACTCAACGCTGCCAACGCATAGATAGACAAAATTTTGTCTAAGTGCCATGGCATTGAGTGAAGCTCATTCACTCAATGCCTATTCTACTGATGCTCGATTTTGGCTAAGTGCACAGGTGCTGACGTCAGCATAATCTGCAAAATCAAAAAAACTCAACTAATTTCAAATCAAGTACGGAGAAGCTACAGAACATGACAAACTCCGCCGAGAAGCAACTGTACGTCTTATTGCATTAAGCAAGGTGCAGCTGGATGCTGCAAGTGGGCCCCACTAATTTCTTAGACCCGTTGATCGGCGAACTAAAAAAGGAAGAGAGTGGGCAAGACGACAAGAACATAAGGGCTTTATCAATTTCAAAAGTTGCGGCTGCACTTCTTCTTCCTCGCAATTGATGTAGAGAAAAAGCTTGAAGTCTTCCTGCAAGAACCAAAAAGTTTAGTTAAGCTGTGTGTCTTATTCATCGACATCAGCAAGATTAGAGCAAACCTCTGAGGAAAAGGCAACAAGTTAGCTGGTGCCATCGTCATCTGCACCAGCAAGTTCAGAAGGTCTTCCTTCTGAGGGAGAAGCAGAAACAGAGAACAAGTTTCTGCATATCAAGTTGCTTATCAGTTCAACAAGCTCAAATCTGAAGATCTACTTCTGATGCTGAGATGAAGGAAGAATAAAGTTATTGATTCTGTCCTGGGAAGGAGGAGGAAGCAAAGTAGTTTACCGCTAGTTACGTCCAGCTCAAGATCCTTGTAGCATTGAAGAAAGATAGAGCTGAGATAACTCAGCTCAAGAGGTTATCATAGAGAAATTTCTCTGTGATAAATATAAAAATATTTAACTAATGTAGGATCCTTTTGGATCTGAGTTGTATGACTCTCTGAGCCTGAGGTAGGACAAATTTGCCTGAGCTGTAGGATCCAGTTTGGATCTGAGGTAGGTTGTCAACTGTTCACTGAGCTGTAGGAGAGGAATACTCTCTGAGTGTAGGACCTTTGTGTCTGAGGTAGGATCCCTTGTGGATCTGAGGTAGGGCTGTCCTCCCAGCCTGAGTGTAGGACCTTTGGCCTGAGGTAGGTTATCTATTGATCACTAAGTTGTAGGCCTTTGTGGTTGAGTTGTAATTCTTGGAGGAGACTGAGATATCTTGACGGATCTGATGTGTAAGCTCTTTGGAGCTGAGGTTTGGAAAAGTGCCTTGACTAACAGAAAGTTAGCAAGGTCGGAGGAGAGTGGATATACCCAAAAGTTGGGGAACCACTATAAATCTGTGTGTGCTTTTCTTTGTTGTTTTCTTTGTGCAAGTAGTTAAAAGCTAATTACTGCCAACACACTAAGTACTAAGGAAGATAAAATTAAAAGCTAATAATATCAGTAACACAACCTATTCACCCCCCCCCCCCCCCGATGTTGTAAGCTACCTTGAAAATAAAGACTTTCAGGAAGGATCTCTCGTAAAGATATACGTGAAGTGATCATTGAGGAATGCAATCACATCAAGCAATGGGATGCTCTCGCTCTCCACCCTCTTTGTCGAGGTTCCCTGCTCATGCCCCAAGTTTTGGCTCATCTGATCCTGCATGGTTTCGAACTTCCAAATATCGAGACATTCGATGGGACTGATTGTAACATCCTCATTCGTCACATAACATATAATAGATGGTCCGGCCGGGGCCCGATGCTATATACTATGAACAGTCAAAGAAGTTACTAATTGAAATAATAAACTATGTACATGCATCCTAATGCAGAGTGCCTTCTAGTGAAAGGAATTTAAAGGTTATAAATAGAACCCAACAACAACATGAATGTCCACTACCACAACTAGGAATGTAAAATAAATATACAAATAAGATCTTAGCCTTAAGGTCTTACATTGTTCAACTAAATTTAAAATGTTTTGCATACATCAGCACGCAGGCCGGCTACACATGAACAATAATATAAGCAGGTAATTTTCTTTGGCCTTTATAGGCCAGCTTAGCAATCCTGGGCTCCAGCCCGCTATATCCTGCTTATCTCAGCTTCACCAGCACGAAACATTCCACCGCACGATAAAAAACAATAAAAACGGTCAGCATTAGCTGGCCAAATAATAACGACCACACTCATCACCTGTAACACCCCCTATCCGTCGCATAGTATATAGCAGTAGGTCCGGCCGGGGCCCGACGCCATATACCACAGACAGACCGGGTGGTTACTTATGGAAACCATCCAACCAATCTCAACGTCCTACACAGAGCATTCTAGCGGAAGCAGTTTAAGAGTTGCAAAACAAGAACCCAGCAACAAGCATGATTTTCCACTAATACGAAATAGGAATGTTATTACAAAATACTCAAAACAAGCCTTAAGGCCTTACAAAAAGTTTCACTTGACTGTTACATGATTTACAAACCACGGCACGCAGGCCGGTCATACATGAATAAAGCAATAAACATTTCCATTCGGGCCTTCGAGGGCCGGCTTCGCAAAAAGGGCTTTAGCCCGCTATTGACCGCTTGGTCCAGCTGCACCTGCAAGCAACAAACCACCGCACGGTGGCAAAACAAGGCAACGGTCAGCAATGCTGACCAAATTATAACGATCCCGCCCCCACTCGGGGCGCCGATGCTCCTTCCCTGCATTTCATTAGCATAAGCGAGCAAAGTATATAACCATAGCCATTTCATCACAGACGTTGGCTCGCACAGCCACATGCCCCGTGCACTCAGGGCACATTCTCGGTGAACCGGTCGATGTCACGTCAATTAAAGCCATTAACATTCCGGACTCACCACCGCCACTTAGACGGCCATTCCTATGAGCAATTCGTCTTCCTGGCATTGGTCACGTCAATTTAAGCCATTGACCGCCGAAGACTCACTTCTATGCCAACGGCGAGTGCCATGTAACTTTAGGTCTCTCTAACCCGAACGACATAGAGCGGGTACGGCTCCATCTAACCCATGCTCACATCGCAACGACAATTTAAGCCATATGCGCGGGTCAAACTTTCACCGAGTCCCATTCTAACACAAGTCACATAACCCCGTTATGTTCAAGTTGGCTCTCAGGCCACCAAGTTGGCAAGATCTCGTATCCGCCCAGTTTTCCGGGTGCACCTTTGGGTTAGTCCCCAAGGCTCCCTGCTGCAATCTACCGCGTAGAAAACCTGAAAACACCCAATAGCACGGAGTCTTCTCCGGCCTTATGCAATGCAACATCACCGATCCGGACTAACATGTCCAGGTAGGCTTCAACCAAAATTCCTATGTCCGTTCTCGCATACGGACTCTAAACAACGGGGACTTCACATATCTACCCGAAGGAACGCCTCCAACTCTCCGCAAACTCGCGAGAGCGGGCTTCCTATGCAAAGAAAGAGAGCGACTCATGCTCAAGTTGAGGATCGTTACCCTTGCGGTCCTCTTTGGCGCCATTGAAAAGTAATCGGATGGAAATCACCGCACTTGCGTTGCCTCCGTGGATCCGGAGTCGGCTTGCGATTCGGAGCTCCGAAGCTCCTCCAATGGCGGATCTAGCTCTTCTTCTTCTTGCCTTAGCTCTCCTTTCTCCAAGGATTTAGAAAGAGGATAAGTGGAAAAAGTGAGGGTTTTCTAAGTCAAAACCCGGGTATATCCCTTCAGGAACAACCCCCAGCCGTTGGATCTTCAGTCAAAGAAATGAATGGCTTTGATTCGGGACTGAAATGCCCAATATGGACTGAACACGGCCTGGCACACGCCCGTGTCCAGGGCCGTGTGCCTCATTCTCCGTCAAAATCGGATCACCTGGAACCTCACACGGGTATCGAACACGCCCGTGTTCGAGCTGACACGCCCGTGTTCCAACTGACACGGCCGTGTAGCTGGCCGTGTACCCCATGATTTTTCCCCGTTTTCAACCCGAGCACTGCACGGGTTCTAGGACACGCCCGTGTCCATGCCCGTGTCACATTGACACGCCTGGGCTCCAGGCCGTGTACACGGTCTCGACACTTCGCGGCTAAGTGTCGACATGGGTCGACACGCCCTGCGACACGCCCGTGTCGCAGGCCGTGTGCCAGTCTCGATACATTGTCGACACCAAAGTGTCGACTTCGCGGGACGAGTGTCGACACGGGTTGACACGCCCTGCGACACGCCCGTGTCGCAGGCCGTGTGCCCGGTCTCGACACAACGTCAAAGCACTATGTCGACTTCACGGCTAAGTGTCGACACGGGTCGACACGCCCTGCGACACGCCCGTGTCGCAGGCCGTGTGCCCAGTCTCGACACAATGTCGAGACCAAAGTGTCGACTTCACGCCTTAGTGTCGACACAGGCTTGACACGCCCTGGGACACGCCCGTGTCCCAGGCCGTGTGCCTGCAGCCAGAACTCAAACTGGCCCAAAACATCCCCCTTTGCTCCTTTGAGTTTCGGGGCGTTACAACTCTACCCCTCTTAAAAGAATTTCGTCCACGAAATTACATAAAGGAAAAACATGTACAAAACCAAAATTTGTACCTGAGCGGAACAACTCCGGATACTCGTCAAGCATCGTCTGCTCTCACTCTCAAGAGAGCTCCTCACGACCGCAATTGTCCCAACGGACCTTGACCATCCTGATCTCTTTATTGCGTAGCCGCTTGACTTCCGAGTCCTCAATCCGCATGGGCTTGACTTTTGTCGTTAGCCCACTATCCACCGACACTTGATCGACCGCGATCACTTGCGTAGGCTCTTGCACCGCCTTCCGAAGTACCGAAATGTGGAATACATCATGTAAACCACTTAGCTCCACTGAAAGCTTCAGCCGATAGGCCGCTTCTCCTACTCGCTCCAGAACCTCGAACGGTCCAAGGTACCTCGGGCTTAGCTTTTTCAATCGCCGCACCCGCGAGACACCCTTGAACGGCTTGATCTTCAAGTACACATAATCGCCCACAGCGAACTCCACGTTCCTGTGCTTGGCATTATAGTACTTTGCTTGCCGGTCCTGAGCGATAAGCAACCTCTCCCGAATTGTCCTCACCAAAGAAGTAACATCCTCCACTTCCGATCGCTTATACAACTTTGACTCGCACGTTTCTAACCAAGACAACGGCGTGCGACATCTTCTACCATATAGGGCCTCGAAAGGCGCCATCTGAATACTTGCTTGGTAGCTGTTGTTGTATGCGAACTCCACCAAATAAAGGTGGTCCTCCCATTGCTTTCCAAAGTCCAAGACACACATGCGAAGCATGTCTTCCATGGTTCTATTGACCCTCTCGGTCTGCCCATCCGTTTGCGGATGGAAGGCTGTGCTAAACTTCAGCTTCGTTCCCAACATTTGCTGCACCAGCCTCCAATCATTGGACGTGAACCGCCCATCTCGGTCACTCACGATGCTGCGGGGCACACCATGAAGCCGCACTATGTTATCCACATAAAGCTTCGCCAGCTTCTCCACCGGATCATCCTTCCTATGCGGAATAAAATGTGACACCTTCGTTAATCGATCGACCACCACCCAAATGGCGTCGTTCCCCTTCTGCGACCTTGGCAAACCATGCACAAAGTCCATAGAGATGTCGTCGAATTTCCACTCCGGAATAGGCAAGGACTTAAGAAATCCTCCCGGCTTTTGGCACTCCGCCTTTACCAAGGCGCAAGTTTGGCACTTCACTACGTATAGCGCCACATCCTTCTTCAAACCCGGCCACCAAAATAGCTTTTTCATATCGCGGTACATCTTCGTGCTCCCCGGGTGAATCGAGTACTTGGTATGGTGTGCCTCGTACAACAATTCCACCCGTAAATTGCCCACACTTGGGACGCACAAACGACCGTCTTTCCACAGCAATCCGTCCTCCACAACGAATTGGGAATTTGACCCATCCAGAGCCTCTATCATGAACTGCTTCATATGAGCATCCATATCCAAAGCCTGCTGAATCCGATCAGCCAGGTCATATTGGACTTCAGTCCAATTCAGCACTGCTTCAGCACTAGATTGTCTGTCCACACAAACAATCTCCAACGCCTCCAGCTCCTGCACCAACCGCTCATCATGCACTGATAGCCAATTCGCTTGAGCTGGGGCTCGATGACTCAACGCGTCCGCAACCGCATTCCCTTTGCCAGGCACGTAGTGGATCTTAAAAGTATAGTCCCCCAGGAACTCCATCCACCTACGCTGCCGCATATTCAGATCCTTCTGATCTATAAGATACTTCAGGCTCTTGTGATCGGTGTAGATATCAATCTTCACACCGTACAAATAGTGTCTCCACAGCTTCAAGGCAAAAATCACGGCCGCCAACTCCAAGTCGTGGACCGGATAATTTCTCTCGTGCACTTTTAGCTGTCTCGAGCAATAAGCTAACACGCTGCCGTGCTGCAATAGCACACAACCCAAACCGCTGCCCGAAGCATCGCTATATATCTCATAGCCTTCGGTTCCACATGGCGAACTCAGCACAGGCGCCGTGGTCAACCGACACTTCAATTCCTCAAAAGCTCGCGCGCACTCCGGCGTCCAAACGAACTTATGCTCCTTCCTCGTCAAAGTAGTGAGAGGTAGCGCTATCCGCGAGAAGTTCTCTACGAAGCGCCTATAATAGCCGGCAAGCCCCAAAAAGCTCCGGACTTCTGCTACCGTAGCAAGCTCAGGCCACTCCCGTATCGCAACAATCTTCGCCGGATCCACAGCAATACCCTCTCCACTCACTATATGCCCGAGGAACGCCACTGAGGATAGCCAAAACTCGCACTTCGAGAACTTGGCATACAACTGATTTCTCCTGAGTGTCTCCAACACCAAATGGAGATGCTTGAAGTGATCCTCCTCACTTTGCGAGTACACCAAAATATCGTCGATGAAGACGATCACGAAATGGTCCAGGTACTCCCTGAACGTCCTGTTCATCAAATCCATGAATACTGACGGCGCATTAGTCAGCCCAAACGGCATGACCGTAAACTCATAATGCTCGTATCTCGTACTAAACGCTGTCTTCGGGATATCACTCTCCCTTATCCGCAGCTGATAGTACCCAGACTTGAGATCTAACTTCGAGTACACCGTCGAACCGACTAACTGATCAAAGAGATCATCAATCCGGGGGATCGGGTACTTATTCTTCTCAGTCAGCTTGTTCAGCTCTCGATAATCAATACATAACCTCAAGCTTCCATCCTTCTTCTTAACAAAGAGGACCGGTGCGCTCCAAGGCGAAGAACTCGGGCGCACATACCCTTGCTCCAACAACTCTTGTAGTTGAACTTTCAGCTCCGCCATTTCCTTAGGCGCTAGCCGATACGGAGATCGTGACACAGGCTTTGCACCTGGCACTAGCTCGATCGTAAAATCTATCTCCCGTTGAGGCGGGGCTCCAGGAAGATCTGCGGGGAACACATCAGGGTATTCCGATACCACTGAAATACAATCCATCGCAGGCTTCGGCTTTGCAACCTCCACTAGTGTAAAGAACAGTTCTGCTCCGGCACGAACCGCCTTCACCACCTGAAGAGCAGACATCAACGTCTTGCTCGACCCCTTTAAGCCCGTAAAAGTCGTCTCACGACTTGCTCCCAGCTTGACTTCCTTGCTACCGCAATCTATATGGGCCTGCTGCTCCGAGAGCCAGTCCATGCCAAATATGACGTCAAACTCCACCAACGGAAGTAAAGACGCCCGCAGGTCAAACTCCTGCTCTCCAATACGAATCTTAACATCGCAGATCCTATCCGCTCGCATCGAACACCCATTTGGCAACAACACATCCAACTTATCCTTCGCCATCGAAGAAGGGACTCCGATGCGTAATATAAATCCTTCGGACAAGAAGGAGTGTGAAGCTCCCGTATCAAAGAGTGCTCGTGCCGGATTTTCACAAATCAACACAAATCCTAAACAAGTAGTGGTAAGGTAACATGTGCATAACAAGCATATAAAGGAATTGACTTGCTATAAATTAAACCGTACCTGTCACCACGTCAGCTTGTTTAATGGCCTCCTGTTGGCCAAGATTGTAGACCCTTGGTTGGGCCGGAGCATAATGGGATGCGGTCGATTCCACCGCCTTTCCCTTTTCTTCATAAGTGGCTCCCGGCCTCCTCTCGGACTTAGGACGTCCGCTCCAACAATCACGGGCGAAATGCCCCGTCTTTCCACATGTAAAACACGCACCCGGGGTCCGACCCGTAGTCGCCCCAGAAGCGCCAGAAGGAGCTGGACCCGAAGTCCTATGCTTCTTGAAAGACTTCCGATAGCCAGACTTTGAAGTAGTCGGCACTTTAAACTGAGATTTTCTATCAACCAAGCCTTTCTTCGCTTGCACACTCTTCATGTCCTTCTCCAAGGACCGGGCAGTATTGACCAAGGTTAAGAAACCCTGCGTCATCGGCCCCGAAAGTAATAGTCTCAACTCATCTCTCAGACCTTCATAGAAGCGATTAGTCTTGCGCTCCTCATCCATGATGGTAGAGCTCGCATAACGACTCAACCGCGTAAACTCGTGGAGATATTCATCCACGCTCCTCTCACCCTGTACCAACCTCAGGAACTCATTCTCCATTGAAATCCTCTGAGTAGAAGGGAGGTATCTTGCCAAGAACAATCCCGAGAACTCCTCTATCGAGACATCACCAAGTTGCCTACCTCTCAGTAAGTGCAGCTCCAATCCTTCCCACCACATCCTTGCTTCACCGTCCAAAAGGAACGTAGCGATGGTGGTCATTTGTCACTCCTCCGTCTTCGTCGCTGTCATGACTCTCTTCACCCTGGAGAGCCAGTCTTCAGCCTGAGATGGGGTTCCCAACCCCGAGAATAACGAAGGGTTAAAGCTCATTACATGCTTCAACTGCCTCTCAGTTGCCCTCCTTGGCACTATTGGTTCCGCAACCACTTGCTCCACCATCCTCGGCTCAGCCTCTTGCAGAGGTACTTGCTCCAACACAGGAGCGGGCTGCTGCGCTTGCCTTCCAGGCTGCGCGTTGATCACGGCCAACACCGCTTCAGCAACCAATCGTATATTTTCAGCCGACAGAGGTGTTGCAGGAGCAACATCCGGTGCACTACTTGCCTCAGAAACTCGGCGTTCTGACGGCCCAACACCACTTCGGGTCACCTATAGTGGTACAAAACACCGTTAAGCGATCAAATAAATTGCAAACAGCAAATATAGGAACACGCAGGTTCCTCAAACACGAGTATTTTCATTCCTAAGTGGACATTCATGGGTTCTTTTTACTGTTATTACGATGACGCACACAATGTGCTCACCACACCTTAAAAAGAATTCGCCCACGAATTCACTTTAAGCCCGACCAAAACCAGTAGTCTGATACCAAATTGTAACACCCCCTATCCGTCGCATAGTATATAGCAGTAGGTCCGGCCGGGGCCCGACGCCATATACCACAGACAGACCGGGTGGTTACTTATGGAAACCATCCAACCAATCTCAACGTCCTACACAGAGCATTCTAGCGGAAGCAGTTTAAGAGTTGCAAAACAAGAACCCAGCAACAAGCATGATTGTCCACTAATACGAAATAGGAATGTTATTACAAAATACTCAAAACAAGCCTTAAGGCCTTACAAAAAGTTTCACTTGACTGTTACATGATTTACAAACCACGGCACGCAGGCCGGTCATACATGAATAAAGCAATAAACATTTCCATTCGGGCCTTCGAGGGCCGGCTTCGCAAAAAGGGCTTTAGCCCGCTATTGACCGCTTGGTCCAGCTGCACCTGCAAGCAACAAACCACCGCACGGTGGCAAAACAAGGCAACGGTCAGCAATGCTGACCAAATTATAACGATCCCGCCCCCACTCGGGGCGGCGATGCTCCTTCCCTGCATTTCATTAGCATAAGCGAGCAAAGTATATAACCATAGCCATTTCATCACAGACGTTGGCTCGCACGGCCACACGCCCCGTGCACTCAGGGCACATTCTCGGTGAACCGGTCGATGTCACGTCAATTAAAGCCATTAACATTCCGGACTCACCACCGCCACTTAGATGGCCATTCCTATGAGCAATTCGTCTTCCTGGCATTGGTCACGTCAATTTAAGCCATTGACCGCCGAAGACTCACTTCTATGCCAACGGCGAGTGCCATGTAACTTTAGGTCTCTCTAACCCGAACGACATAGAGCAGGTACGGCTCCATCTAACCCGTGCTCACATCGCAACGACAATTTAAGCCATATGTGCGGGTCAAACTTTCACCGAGTCCCATTCTAACAGAAGTCACATAACCCCGTTATGTTCAAGTTGGCTCTCAGGCCACCAAGTTGGCAAGATCTCGTATCCGCCCAGTTTTCCGGGTGCACCTTTGGGTTAGTCCCCAAGGCTCCCTGCAGCAATCTACCGCGTAGAAAACCCGAAAACACCCAATAGCACGGAGTCTTCTCCGGCCTTATGTAATGCAACATCACCGATCCGGACTAACATGTCCGGGTAGGCTTCAACCAAAATGCCTATGTCCGTTCTCGCATACGGACTCTAAACAACGGGGACTTCACATATCTACCCGAAGGAACGCCTCCAACTCTCCGCAAACTCGCGAGAGCGGGCTTCCTATGCAAAGAAAGAGAGCGACTCATGCTCAAGTTGAGGATCGTTACCCTTGCGGTCCTCTTTGGCGCCATTGAAAAGTAATCGGATGGAAATCACCGCACTTGCGTTGCCTCCGTGGATCCGGAGTCGGCTTGCGATTCGGAGCTCCGAAGCTCCTCCAATGGCGGATCTAGCTCTTCTTCTTCTTGCCTTAGCTCTCCTTTCTCCAAGGATTTAGAAAGAGGATAAGTGGAAAAAGTGAGGGTTTTCTAAGTCAAAACCCGGGTATATCCCTTCAGGAACAACCCCCAGCCGTTGGATCTTCAGTCAAAGAAATGAACGTCGTTGATTCGGGACTGAAATGCCCAATCTGGAACGAACACGGCCTGGCACACGCCCGTGTCCAGGGCCATGTGCCTCATTCGCCGTCAAAATCGAATCACCTGGAACCTCACACGGGTATCGAACACGCCCGTGTTCGAGCTGACACGCCCGTGTTCCACCTGACACGGCCGTGTAGCTGGCCGTGTACCCCATGATTTTTCCCCGTTTTCAACCCGAGCACTGCACGGGTTCTAGGATACGCCCGTGTCCATGCCCGTGTCACATTGACACGCCTGGGCTCGAGGTCGTGTACATGGTCTCGACACTTCGCGGCTAAGTGTCGACACTGGTCGACACGCCCTGCGACACGCCCGTGTCGCAGGCCGTGTGCCCAGTCTCGACACATTGTCGACACCAAAGTGTCGACTTCGCGGGACGAGTGTCGACACGGGTTGACACGCCCTGCGACACGCCCGTGTCGCAGGCCATGTGCCCAGTCTCGACACAACGTCAAAGCACTGTGTCGACTTCACGGCTAAGTATCGACACGGGTCGACACGCCCTGCGACACGCCCGTGTCGCAGGCCGTGTGCCCAGTCTCGACACAATGTCGAGACCAAAGTGTCGACTTCACGCCTTAGTGTCGACACAGGCTTGACACGCCCTGGGACGCGCCCGTGTCCCAGGCCGTGTGCCTGCAGCCAGAACTCAAACTGGCCCAAAACATCCCCCTTTGCTCCTTTGAGTTTCGGGGCGTTACATCACCCGGGGTAGCAGCGCTCCTTCCTTGTAGGCATTAGTATAATCATATAATGATAATCAATACGTGGAACTTAAGCACCATTTGCCACAGACATTGGCGCAAACGCCTAATGCCCCGTGCTCTCAGGACACATTCTCGGTGCACAGTACCACAAGGGTCGTACCACCGTTCTCTATGATGGTCATCAATGTTTAAGCTTTGAGTCTCACAAGGGCCAAGGCTAGAGACAACGCCCCAGTACTACGACAAATCATGTGCTTTACATATTGACCACTCCAAGTCGACCGACATAGGGGAGGGGACAGTTCAGCCATATCCTATGCTCAAATTCTCTAGCTCGCTGGACTAACGCGGGTCAGCATCGCCTTTCCATTTTTCTCATGATCCATAACTCTGTAAGGTTCCTAGGCTACCACTCATGGCTACCAAAGCTGAGCAATTCAATCTCACACTCCACAAAACTGGCCACGAGTTTTCGAGAGACAGGCCATCACATCCCCCAAGACTGACAAGACAGGCCTCACTAAATAGCCCACAAGTCTCCTAGAGACAGACTTCAGCAAACGGCCAGAAGGTTTCCAAGAAACAGGCCTCAACAAACAACACAACACACACTGGGAGCTACAGCTGATGATAGAGCTACCACCACGCGGTATGGGGATAGACTATCGATTCTAACCCCAAATCGGGTGTTTTCCTGGAGTCTTCATCCAGTACTCTCAATGCATCCATCTGCACACCTCGCTACTCAGAAATCTACATGATAACTACAGAGTCTTCTCCAACATACAAAACATACAAACATCACCAATCCAGACCTACCTATCTGGATGTGCTTCACACAACATGCCTATTCCGTACTTTGATTCTGGATCTAAATGTAAAACTAATGGGTATACACGAATCTACCAACCGGAAGAACCACTTCCACATGTTTGTGGAGTGTGTACCCTCTAATGCCAAAAAGAAGGACTTCACAGGTCCATGGAAGAGGATCATTACCTTGGAAGTTCGCTTCGGTGCCATAGGAGAAATTCTAGATGGATAAACATGACCATTGCGGCTTTGCCTCCGTAGATCCGAACTTGCTTCGCGAATCCAAGTTCCAAATATCAAATGGTGGCGAGATCTCTTTTTTGTCGCTGTTGCTCCTCCTCCAAAAGATCCAGCCAAGTTCTCGATTCTAAAGGAAAATGAAGTGAAACGACCGAACCAGTACTAAAGATAAATCCACAGCCACGTGGTACCTAACTACCGCCACGGGGTACTTTTATTCAATGCCTCAATTCGAGCGCAACTGCCCAGGCCCTGAAATTACAAGCCGACACGTAGCCACTCTGTTATAGCTTCTATATCATCGAGCATTAGTATGCTGGCACCTCGCGGTAGCTAGTGACGGTTACGACACTACCACTCCTGCTATCGCCACGCGATAGCTACTACCGCGGCATGGTAGAAACCCGAGTGCTTGACAAATTAATTGCCAATCTACCGCCTGCGGTAACTCTAGTGCTGGGCGATAGCTTCCCGAGAGTTCAGCCAAATAAATTGCTTACGTCGCATGCTAACAACCTACCACCGCGCGGTAGATTAGGCGTTGAGTCACCTCGCCACACTCAACGCTCTGGACGCCTGACGCTACCACCACACGGTATCATCCTACCTCCGCGTGGTAACCTCTTTTCCTGAATACAGAAACTTGGGGTGTTACAAATCTCCCACACTTAAAGAATTTTGTCCCGAAATTACCCATTGTAGGAAAAGAAAGAGTATCAATACTGTGAAAGTATACCTCAAACGAAAAGCTCCGGGAACTCTGCCTTCATGGTTTGTTACCTCTCCCATGACAGCTCCTCTCGGCCACAGTTGTCCCAACAGACCTTGGCCATCCTGATAGATTTGTTGCGAAGTTTCTTAACTTCCAAGTCTTCAATACGAATGGGCTTGACCCTTGTTGTCAACCCACAATCAATTAGCACCTGATCCGCCACAACCACTTGTGCAGGCTCTTGCACCGCCTTCTGCAACACAGATATGTGGAATACGTCATGCAGACCACTAAGCTCTATTGTAAGCTTCAATCGATAAGCGGCTTCACTAACATGCTCCAAAACCGCAAACGGCCCAAGGTATCTTGGACTTAGCTTTTTCAGCCGACAAATCCTCGACACACCCTTGAATCGTCTATCCTGTGCAATCAACATCCTCTCCCTGATTTTCTGAACAATAAAAGTCACATCCTTAACATCCTTCCGCTTCTTCAGCTTTGACTCGCCCATCTCCATCCATGACAATGGAGTACGACACTTTCTACCATATAGGGCCTCGAAGGGTGCCATTTGAATACTTGTTTGGTAGCTATTGTTGTAAGCGAATTTGAACATATACAAGCAATCCTCCCACTTTTTCGTAAAATCTAGGACATACATACGAAGCATGTCCTCCATCATCCTGTTTACCCTCTCGGTGTGACCATCCATCTACATATGAAAGGTTGTGCTGAATTTCAGTTTGGTACCCAACAGTTGATATACGAGCCTCCAATCATTAGACGTGAAGCACCCATTTCGGTCACTCACGATGCTATGGGGCACACCATGCAGTCTTATAGTATTATACACATACTGTAACGCCCCGAAACTCAAAGGAGCAAAGGGGGATGTTTTGGGCCAGTTTTGGTTTCGGGCTGAAGGCACACGGCCTGGGACATGGGCGTGTCCCAGGGCGTGTCAAGCGTATGTCGACACTTAGCCGCGAAGTCGTCGAGTTATTCTCGACGATTCGTCGAGAATGGGAACACGGCCTGCGACACGGGCGTGTCGCAGGGCGTGTCGACCCGTGTCGACACTTAGCCGTGAAATCGTCGAGTTATGCTCGACGATTCGTCGAGAATGGTACACGGCCTGCGACACGGGCGTGTCGCAGGGCGTGTCGACCCGTGTCGACGATCGTCAAGGTGAAATCGTCGAGATTCACTCGACGATCGTCGAGTCAAGGCACACGGCCTAGGACACGGGCGTGTCCAAGGCCGTGTCATCGAGTCGTCGATCTTCCCTCGACGAAATGTCCCGTGTACATGGCCTGGGGGCCCAGGCGTGTCAATATGACACGGGCAAGGACACGGGCGTGTCCTAGAACCCGTGCAGTGCTCGGGTTGAAAACGGGAGAAAATAATGGGGTACACGGCCGTGTCAGCTGGAACACGGGCGTGTCAGCTCGAACACGGGCGTGTTCGATACCCGTGTGCGGGTTCAGAAGATTCGATTTTGACGGCGAATGCGGCACATGGCCCTGGACACGGGCGTGTGCCAGGCCGTGTTCGGTCCAGATTGGGCATTTCAGCCCCGAATCAAAGCCGCTCGTTTTCTTAGGTTGAGATCCGACGGCTGGGGTTGGTTCCTGAGAGGATATACTCGGGTTTGACTTAGAAAATCCTTCACTTTTCACCCTTTTCATCTCTCCAAACCCTTGGAGAAAGAAGAGCTAAGGCAAGAGGAAGAGGAGCTAGATCCGCCATTGGAGGAGCTTCGGAGCTCCGAATCGCAAGCCGACTCCGGATCCACGGAGGCAACGCAAGTGCGGTGATTTCTATCCGATTACTTTTCGATGGCGCCAAAGAGGAACACAAGGGTAACGATCCTCATCTTGAGCTTGAATCGCTCCTTTTCTTAGCATAGGAAGCCCCTCTCGCGAGTTTGCGGAGAGTTGGTGGCGTTCCTTCGGGTAGATATGTAAAGTCCCCGTTGTTTAGAGTCCGTATGCGAGAACGGAAGTAGGCATTTTGTGTGAAGCCTACCCGGACATGTTAGTCCGGATCGGTGATGTTGCATTGCATAAGGTCGGAGAAGACTCCGTGCTATTGGGTGTTTTTCGGGTTTTCTACGCGGTAGATTGCAGCAGGGAGCCTTGGGGACTAACCCAAAGGTGCACCCGGAAAACTGGGCGGACACGAGGTCTTGCCAACTTGGTGGCCTGAGAGCCAACTTGAACATAACGGGGTTATGTGACTTGTGTTAGAATGGGACTCGGTGAAAGTTTGACCCGCGCATATGACTTAAATTGTCGTTGCGATGTGAGCACGGGTTAGATGGAGCCGTACCCGCTCTATGTCGTTCGGGTTAGAGAGACCTAAAGTTACATGGCACTCGCCGTTGGCATAGATGGGGGTCTTCGGTGGTCAATGGCTTAAATTGACGTGACCAATACCATGAAGACGAATTGCTCATAGGAATGGCCGTCTAAGTGGCGGTGGTGAGTCCGGAATGTTAATGGCTTTAATTGACGTAACATCGACCGGTTCACCGAGAATGTGCCCTGAGTGCACGGGACGTGTGGCCGTACGAGCCAACGTCTGTGATGAAATGGCTATGGTTGTATGCATTGCTCGCTTGTGCTAATGAAATGCAGGGAAGGAGCATCGCCGCCCCGAGTTGGGGGCGGGATCGTTATAATTTGGTCAGCATTGCTGACCGTTGCCTTGTTTGCCACCGTGCGGTGGTTTGTTGCTTGCAGGTGCAGCTGGACCAAGCGGTCAATAGCGGGCTAAAGCCCTTTTTGCGAAGCTGGCCCTCGAAGGCCCAAATGGAAATGTTTTTCTGTTTTATTCATGTATGACCGGCCTGCGTGCCGAGGTTTGTAAATCATGTATTAAACAAGTGAAACGTTTTGTAAGGCCTTAAGGTCGACTTTTGAGTATTTTGTAATAACATTCCTTTTGGTAGTAGTGGACATTCATGCTTGTTGCTGGGTTCTTGAGTACAACTTATTTAAACTGCTTCCGCTAGAATGCTCTGTGTAGGACGTTGAGATTGGTTGGATGGTTTCCATACGTAACCACCCGGTCTGTCTGTGGTATATGGCGTCGGGCCCCGGCCGGACCTACTGCTATATGCTATGCGACGGATAGGGGGTGTTACAATTTGGTATCAGACTACTGGTTTTGGTCGGGCTTGAATGGAATTCGTGGGCGAATTCTTTTTAAGGGGTGGTGAGCACATTGTGTGCGTCATCGTTATAACAGTAAAAGAACCCATGAATGTCCACTTAGGAATGAAAATACTCGTGCTTGAGGAACCTGCGTA
The DNA here is from genome assembly GCA_039583875.1 of Platanthera guangdongensis. Classification (NCBI taxonomy): domain Eukaryota; kingdom Viridiplantae; phylum Streptophyta; class Magnoliopsida; order Asparagales; family Orchidaceae; genus Platanthera; species Platanthera guangdongensis. Next base: position 159,591,882 of record CM077151.1, read on the forward strand.
TTCCTATAATTGCTGTTTGCAATTAATTTGGTCGCTTAACGGTGTTTTGTACCACTATAGGTGACCCGAAGTGGTGTTGGGCCGTCAGAACGCCGAGTTTCTGAGGCAAGTAGTGCACCGGAAGTTGCTCCTGCAACACCTTTGTCGGCTGAAAATATAAGATTGGTGGCTGAAGCGGTGTTGGCCGTGATCAATGCGCAGCCTGGGAGGCAAGCGCAGCAGCCCGCTCCTGTGATGGAGCAAGTACCTCTGCAAGAGGCGGAGCCGAGGAGGGTGGAGCAAGTGGTTGCGGAACCAATAGTGCCAAGGAGGGCAACTGAGAGGCAGTTGAAGCATGTAATGAGCTTTAACCCTCCGTTATTCTCGGGGTTGGGAACCCCATCTCAGGCTGAAGACTGGCTCTCTAGGGTGAAGAGAGTCATGACAGCGACGGAGACGGAGGAGTGGCAGATGACCACCATCGCTACGTTCCTGCTGGACGGTGAAGCGAGGATGTGGTGGGAAGGTTTGGAGCTACATCACCTGAGAGGTAGACAACTGATAGACATTCCGATGGAAGAGTTCTCGGAATTGTTCTTGGCAAGATACCTCCCTTCGACTCAGAGGATTTCAATGGAGAATGAATTCCTGAAGTTGGTGCAGGGTGAGAGAAGCGTGGATGAATATCTCCACGAGTTTACGCGGTTGAGTCGTTATGCTAGCTCCACCATCATGGATGAGGAGCGCAAGACTAATCGTTTTTATGAAGGCTTGAGGGATGAGCTGAGATTGTTACTGTCGGGGCCAATGACGCAGGGTTTCTTAACCTTGGTCAATACTGCCCGGTCCTTGGAGAAGGACATGAAGAGTGTGCAAGCGAAGAAAAGCTTGAGTGAAAAGAAATCTGAGTTCAGAGTGCCGACTACTTCAAAGTCCGGCTATCGGAGGGCTTTCAAGAAGCATAGGACTTCGGGTCCAGCTCCTTCTGGCGCTTCTGGGGCGACTACGGGTCGGACCCCGGGTGCGTGTTTTACATGTGGAAAGACGGGGCATTTCGCCCGTGACTGTTGGAGCGGACGTCCTAAGTCCGAGAGGAAGCCGGGAGCTACTTATGAAGAGAAGGGAAAGGCGGTGGAGTCGACCGCATCCCACTATGCTCCGGCCCAACCAAGGGTCTACAATCTTGGCCAACAGGAGGCCATTAAACAAGCTGACGTGGTGACAGGTACGGTTTAATTTATAGCAAGTCAATTCCTTTATATGCTTGTTATGCACATGTTACCTTACCACTGCTTGTTTAGGATTCGTATTGATTTGTGAAAATCCAGCACGAGCACTCTTCGATACGGGAGCTTCACACTCCTTCTTGTCCGAAGGATTTATATCACGCATCGGAGTCCCTTCTTCGATGGCGAAGGATAAGTTGGATGTGTTGTTGCCCAATGGGTGTTCGATGCGAGCGGTTAGGATCTGCGATGTTAAGATTCGTATTGGGGAGCAGGAGTTCGACCTGCAGGCGTCTTTACTTCCGTTAGTGGAGTTCGACGTCATATTTGGCATGGACTGGCTCTCGGAGCAGCAGGCCCATATAGATTGCGGTAGCAAGGAAGTCAAGCTGGGAGCAAGTCGTGAGACGACTTTTACGGGCTTAAAGGGGTCGAGCAAGACGTTGATGTCTGCTCTTCAGGTGGTGAAGGCGGTTCGTGCCGGAGCAGAACTGTTCTTTACACTTGTGGAGGTTGCAAAGCCGAAGCCCGCTTTGGATTGTATTTCAGTGGTATCGGAATACCCTGATGTGTTCCCCGCGGATCTTCCTGGAGCCCCGCCTCAACGGGAGATAGATTTTACGATCGAGCTAGTGCCAGGTGCAAAGCCTGTGTCACGATCTCCGTATCGGCTAGCGCCTAAGGAAATGGCGGAGCTGAAAGTTCAATTGCAAGAGTTGTTGGAGCAAGGTTATGTGCGCCCGAGTTCTTCGCCTTGGAGCGCACCGGTCCTCTTTGTTAAGAAGAAGGACGGAAGCTTGAGATTATGTATTGATTATCGGGAGCTAAACAAGCTGACTGAGAAGAATAAGTACCCGATCCCTAGGATTGATGATCTCTTTGATCAGTTAGTCGGATCGACGGTGTACTCGAAGTTAGATCTCAAGTCTGGGTACTATCAGCTGCGGATAAGGGAGAGTGATATCCCGAAGACAGCGTTTAGTACGAGATACGGGCATTATGAGTTTACGGTCATGCCGTTTGGGCTGACTAATGCGCCGTCAGTATTCATGGATTTGATGAACAGGACGTTCAGGGAGTACTTGCACCATTTCGTGATCGTCTTCATCGACGATATTTTGGTGTACTCGCAAAGTGAGGAAGATCACTTCAAGCATCTTCATTTGGTGTTGGAGACGCTAAGGAGAAACCAGTTGTATGCCAAGTTCTCGAAGTGCGAGTTTTGGCTATCCTCAGTGGCGTTCCTCGGGCATATAGTGAGTGGAGAGGGTATTGCTGTGGATCCGGCGAAGATTGTTGCGATACGGGAGTGGCCTGAGCTTGCTACGGTAGCAGAAGTCCGGAGCTTTTTGGGGCTTGCCGGCTATTATAGGCGCTTCGTAGAGAACTTCTCGCGGTTAGCGTTACCTCTCACTACTTTGACGAGGAAGGATCATAAGTTCGTTTGGACGCCGGAGTGCGCGCGAGCTTTTGAGGAACTGAAGTGTCGGTTGACCACGGCGCCTGTGCTGAGTTCGCCGGTTGGAACCGAAGGCTATGAGATATATAGCGATGCTTCGGGCAGCGGTTTGGGTTGCGTGCTATTGCAGCACGGCAGCGTGATAGCTTATGGCTCGAGACAGCTAAAAGTGCACGAGAGGAATTATCCGGTCCACGACTTGGAGTTGGCGGCCGTGATTTTTGCCTTGAAGCTGTGGAGACACTATTTGTACGGTGTGAAGATTGATATCTACACCGATCACAAGAGTCTAAAGTACCTGATTGATCAGAAAGATCTGAATATGCGGCAGCGTAGATGGATGGAGTTCCTGGGGGACTATACATTCAAGATCCACTACGTGCCTGGCAAAGGGAATGCGGTTGCGGACGCGTTGAGTCGCCGAGCCCCAGCTCAAGCGAATTGGCTATCAGTGCATGATGAGCGGTTGGTGCAGGAGCTGGAGGCGTTGGAGATTGTTTGTGTGGATAGACAATCTAGTGCTGAAGCAGTGCTGAATTGGACTGAAGTCCAATATGACCTGGCTGATCGGATTCGGCAGGCTTTGGATATGGATGCTCATATGAAGCAGTTCATGATAGAGGCTCTGGATGGGTCAAATTCCCAATTCGTTGTGGAGGACGGATTGCTTTGGAAAGACGGTCGTTTGTGCGTCCCAAGTGTGGGCAATTTACGGGTGGAGTTGTTGTACGAGGCACACCATACCAAGTACTCGATTCACCCGGGGAGCACGAAGATGTACCGCGACGTCAAGAAACTGTTTTGGTGGCCGGGTTTGAAAAAGGATGTGGCGCTTATACGTAGCGAAGTGCCAAACTTGCGCCTTGGTAAAGGCGGAGTGCCAAAAGCCGGGAGGATTTCTTAAGTCCTTGCCTATTCCGGAGTGGAAATTCGACGACATCTCTATGGACTTTGTGCATGGTTTGCCAAGGTCGCAAAAAGGGAACGACGCCATTTGGGTGGTGGTCGATCGATTAACAAAGGTGTCGCATTTTATTCCGCATAGGAAGGATGATCCGGTGGAGAAGCTGGCAAAGCTTTATGTGGATAACATAGTGCGGCTTCATGGTGTGCCCCGCAGCATCGTGAGTGACCGAGATGGGCGGTTCACGTCCAATGATTGGAGGCTGGTGCAGCAAATGTTGGGGACAAAGCTGAAGTTTAGCACAGCCTTCCATCCGCAAACGGATGGGCAGACCGAGAGGGTCAATAGAACCATGGAAGACATGCTTCGCATGTGTGTCTTGGACTTTGGAAAGCAATGGGAGGACCACCTTTATTTGGTGGAGTTCGCATACAACAACAGCTACCAAGCAAGTATTCAGATGGCGCCTTTCGAGGCCCTATATGGTAGAAGATGTCGCACGCCGTTGTCTTGGTTAGAAACGGGCGAGTCGAAGTTGTATAAGCGATCGGAAGTGGATGATGCTACTTCTTTGGTGAGAACCATTCGGGAGAGGTTACTCATCGCTCAGGACCGGCAAGCAAAGTACTATAATGCCAAGCACAGGAACGTGGAGTTCGCTGTGGGTGATTATGTGTACCTAAAGATCAAGCCGTTCAAGGGTGTCTCGCGGGTGCGACGATTGAAAAAGCTAAGCCCGAGGTACCTTGGACCGTTTGAGGTTCTGGAGCGAGTTGGAGAAGCGGCCTATAGGTTGAAGCTTTCGGTGGAGCTAAGTGGTTTACACGATGTGTTCCACATTTCGGTGCTTCGGAAGGCGGTGCAAGAGCCTACGCAAGTGATCGCGGTCGATCAAGTGCCGGTGGATAGTGGGCTAACGACAAAGGTCAAGCCCGTGCGGATTGAGGACTCGGAGGTCAAGCGGCTACGCAATAAAGAGATCAGGATGGTCAAAGTCCGGTGGGACAATTGCGGTCGTGAGGAGCTCTCTTGGGAGCGAGAGCAGACTATGCTTGACGAGTATCCGGAGTTGTTCCGCTCAGGTACAAATGTTGGTTTTTGTATATCTTTCCTTTATGTAATTTCGTGGGCGAAATTCTTTTAAGAGGGGGAGAGTTGTAACGCCCCGAAACTCAAAGGAGCAAAGGGGGACGTTTTGGGCCAGTTTTGGTTTCTGGCTGAAGGCACACGGCCTGGGACACGGGCGTGTCCCAGGGCGTGTCAAGCGTGTGTCGACACTTAGCCGCGAAGTCGTCGAGTTATTCTCGACGATTCGTCGAGAATGGGCACACGGCCTGCGACACGGGCGTGTCGCAGGGCGTGTCGACCCGTGTCGACACTTAGCCGTGAAATCGTCGAGTTATGCTCGACGATTCGTCGAGAATGGGTACACGGCCTGCGACACGGGCGTGTCGCAGGGCGTGTCGACCCGTGTCGACGATCGTCAAGGTGAAATCGTCGAGATTCACTCGACGATCGTCGAGTCAAGGCACACGGCCTAGGACACGGGCGTGTCCAAGGCCGTGTCATCGAGTCGTCGATCTTCCCTCGACGAAATGTCCCGTGTACACGGCCTGGGGGCCCAGGCGTGTCAATATGACACGGGCAAGGACACGGGCGTGTCCTAGAACCCGTGCAGTGCTCGGGTTGAAAACAGGAGAAAATAATGGGGTACACGGCCGGCTACACGGCCGTGTCAGCTAGAACACGGGCGTGTCAGCTCGAACACGGGCGTGTTCGATACCCGTGTGCGGGTTCAGAAGATTCGATTTTGACGGCGAATGCGGCACACGGCCCTGGACACGGGCGTGTGCCAGGCCGTGTTCGGTCCAGATTGGGCATTTCAGCCCCGAATCAAAGCCGCTGGTTTTCTTAGGTTGAGATCCGACGGCTGGGGTTGGTTCCTGAGAGGATATACTCGGGTTTGACTTAGAAAATCCTTCACTTTTCACCCTTTTCATCTCTCCAAACCCTTGGAGAAAGAAGAGCTAAGGCAAGAGGAAGAGGAGCTAGATCCGCCATTGGAGGAGCTTCGGAGCTCCGAATCGCAAGCCGACTCCGGATCCACGGAGGCAACGCAAGTGCGGTGATTTCTATCCGATTACTTTTCGATGGCGCCAAAGAGGAACACAAGGGTAACGATCCTCATCTTGAGCTTGAATCGCTCCTTTTCTTAGCATAGGAAGCCCCCTCTCGCGAGTTTGTGTAGAGTTGGTGGCGTTCCTTCGGGTAGATATGTAAAGTCCCCGTTGTTTAGAGTCCGTATGCGAGAACGGACGTAGGCATTTTGTGTGAAGCCTACCCGGACATGTTAGTCCGGATCGGTGATGTTGCATTGCATAAGGCCGGAGAAGACTCCGTGCTATTGGGTGTTTTTCGGGTTTTCTACGCGGTTGATTGCAGCAGGGAGCCTTGGGGACTAACCCAAAGGTGCACCCGGAAAACTGGGCGGACATGAGGTCTTGCCAACTTGGTGGCCTGAGAGCCAACTTGAACATAACAGGGTTATGTGACTTGTGTTAGAATGGGACTCGGTGAAAGTTTGACCCGCGCATATGGCTTAAATTGTCGTTGCGATGTGAGCACAGGTTAGATGGAGCCGTACCCACTCTATGTCGTTCGGGTTAGAGAGACCTAAAGTTACATGGCACTCGCCGTTGGCATAGATGGGGGTCTTCGGTGGTCAATGGCTTAAATTGACGTGACCAATACCATGAAGACGAATTGCTCATAGGAATGGCCGTCTAAGTGGCGGTGGTGAGTCCGGAATGTTAATGGCTTTAATTGACGTAACATCGACCGGTTCACCGAGAATGTGCCCTGAGTGCACGGGACGTGTGGCCGTACGAGCCAACGTCTGTGTTGAAATGGATATGGTTGTATGCATTGCTCGCTTTTGCTAATGAAATGCAGGGAAGGAGCATCGCCGCCCCGAGTTGGGGGCGGGATCGTTATAATTTGGCCAGCATTGCTGACTGTTGCCTTGTTTGCCACCGTGCGGTGGTTTGTTGCTTGCAGGTGCAGCTGGACCAAGCGGTCAATAGCGGGCTAAAGCCCTTTTTGCGAAGCTGGCCCTCGAAGGCCCAAATGGAAATGTTTTTCTGTTTTTATTCATGTATGACCGGCCTGCGTGCCGAGGTTTGTAAATCATGTATTAAACAAGTGGAACGTTTTGTAAGGCCTTAAGGTCGACTTTTGAGTATTTTGTAATAACATTCCTTTTGGTAGTAGTGGACATTCATGCTTGTTGCTGGGTTCTTGAGTACAACTTATTTAAACTGCTTCCGCTAGAATGCTCTGTGTAGGACGTTGAGATTGGTTGGATGGTTTCCATACGTAACCACCCGGTCTGTCTGTGGTATATGGCGTCGGGCCCCGGCCGGACCTACTGCTATATGCTATGCGACGGATAGGGGGTGTTACACATACAATTTTGCCAGTTTATCCACCGAGTCGTCCTTCTTATTTGTGATGAAGTGCGACACTTTCGTCAAAGATCAACGATCATCCAGATTGCGTCGTTTCCCTTTTGTGATTTCGGCAAACCGTGCATGAAATCCAAGGATATATCGTCGAACTTCCATTTCGGTATAGGCAAAGACTTCAAGAATCCTCCGGGCTTCTTACATTCGGCCTTCACCAAGGGGACACGGCTGACATTTTGCTACATAGAGTGATATGTCCTTCTTCAGTCCTGGCCACTAGAACAACCTTTTCATGTCTTTATACAACTTCGTGCTCCCCGGGTGAATCGAGTACTTGGACTAATGAGTCTCGTACATTAATTCTTCCCGTATTTTACCCACCTTTGGGATGCACAAATGACTGTATTTCCATAATAGCCCATTATCAACCTTAAACTGGGCATTTGACCCTTCCAAAGATTCAGCCATGTAGCATTTCATGCTGTCATCGATCTCCAAAGCCTACCAAATCTGGTTGGTGATGTCATACTATACCTCTACCCAATACAAACATGCTTCAGCACTAGACCTCCTATCAATACAAGAGATCTCTAAGGTCTCCAAATATCGAACGAGACGTTCGTCATGCATCAATAACCAATTGATCTACGCGGGAGCCCTGCAACTTAACGCATCCGCAACCACATTACCTTTGTCAGGGACATAATGTATCTTGAAGGTATAGTCCCCAAGGAACTCCATCTACCTTCGTTGATGAATATTTAAGTCCTTCTGATCCAATAGATACTCCTAGAACGTCCTATTTATTAAGTCCATGAACACGAATGGCACATTCGTCAGCTCGAAAGGCATGACAGTGAACGCATAATGCCCATATTGTGTACTGAACGTCGTCTTGGGAATATCACTTTCCATGATTCTCAGCTGATAATATCCAGATTTCAAGTCTAGCTTCGAATACACAGTCAACCCAACTAACCGGTCAAAAAGATCATCGATCCTCGGAATTAGGTACTTGTTCTTCTCTGTTAGTTTGTTCAAATCCTGATAATCGATACAGAGTCGTAGAATTCCATCTTTCTTCTTTACATAGAGGACCGGGGCGCTCCAAGGTAACGAACTTGGACGGACAAACCCCTGCTCTATCAGCTCTTGAAACTACACCTTCAATTCCGCCACCTCTCTCGGTGCTAAGCAGTAAGGATACCGCGACACAGGTTTAGCACCTGGTACCAACTCGATGGTGAAATCGATCTCTCTCTGAGGTGGGGCTCCAGGGAGATATTCGGGGAAAATGTCAGCAAACTCCGACACCACAGGAATACTAACTAATACAGGCTTGGGCTTCTTAGCCTCTAAAAGAGTGAAGAATAGCTCAGCACCCTCATGAACTACTTTAACTACTTATAGAGCAGACATCATTGTCTTACTCAAACCCTTCAAACCAGAGAAAGTAGTTTCTAGGCTAGTATTCAGCCCCAATTTAACAGTCTTCGAACTACAATCGATGATTGCATGTTGCTCCGAGAGCCAATCCATGCCTAAGGTTAGGCTACAGATGATTTTTAAACAATATCTTATCTTCCTTTCAATACCATAACATGACTTCGCTTGGTATATACTTAACTAATCAATTTAACCTTCAACACAATAAAAGGCATTACGATGAACTATACAAAAACCTTAGACATTAAGACGCGAGAATCCCCTACAACGAACAGTGCTCTGTACACCCAAGAGTAACACAGGGCCTACTATAAACAAGTTATATACCAACAACTAATCATGTCATAACTGTAAAAGTTATACTCAAAACTGCACCTGTCATCTCATCACTTAGCTTATAGCCTCCTGCCTTTTCCCTTATCTTCGGAAGCCCACTCCAGCAATCACGAGCTATATGAACCGTCTTACCACAAGTATAACATATCACTGGGTCTCACCCAACGGTTGCTCCAGATCCTGCCTCCTTTGCCACTGGGGTACCAATCTGACATTCTCTAGTGATATGTCCTATTTTGCCCACATATAACAGTAAGTGGAACTCGCCCTGCAACTGCTCCTGACTCAACCTCCTTTGTCTTCGAGGCATTAATACTACAATCTCGGTCAAGGTGTCCTATCTTGCCACAAGTATGGCAAGTGCTTGGAGCTTGACTAGTAGATGTTCTAGACCTCTTACATAACCTCCTGCATTATTCAGACTTTGCAGAAACTGCATAGTTCGGTACCTTGCACGCTGGCGTTTGGTGGACTTTTGCCAAATCTACTTCCAATGATCTAGCCAACTCCACCAACGCTCAGAATCCCAATAACTTCGGTCCTACCAATAGAAGTCGCAAATCATCAGGCAGACCATTATAAAATCTGTTAAGCATAGTCTGCGCATCCTCCAACACAAACTCTACATAGCGCCTTATTATGATAAATGCGTGTAAATACTCATCGATTGAGTGTGCTCCCTGCATCAAACACATGTTCAATTGCGGATCTGAGTCTCTTCTTATTGCAGTTTGCTCCATAGTGCCAACCAGCATTGACGCCACCCCAGGGAGAAGGGGAAATACATGCCTCACATCATGGGCATTGATCATTGCAAACACCGTTTCAGCTATAATCCTTATGGTTTCAGCTGAAGGATGGGTCTTAGGCACGTCATTGGGCGCACTACTCTCCGCAGAGTGCTGGCGTTGTGACTGCTCTGCACCACTCTAGTCACCTATAATAGTGAAGCACTCAATTATGCGACAAATAATTACCAAAAAGCAATCATAGGAACACGCAGGTTCCTTAAACATGTGTATTTTCATTCCTAAGTGAACATTCATGCGTTCTTTTATGTTATAACGACAACGCTCATAAAAGTGCTCACCAGTCCTTAAAAGAATTTTTCCACAAATTCGAATAAGGAAGACCAATACCAGCCTCTAATACCAACTTTGTAACATCTCCATCTGTCACATAACATATAAAAGAAGGTCCGGCCGGGGCCCGACGCCATGTACTAAGAATAGTCGAAGGAGTTACTAATTGAAATCATAAACTATGAACACACATCCTAACGCATAGTGCATTCTAGTGGAGGAAATTTAAAGGTTATAAATAGAACCCAACAACAACAAGAATGTCCACTACCACAACTAGTAATGTAAAACATATACATAAATAAGGTCTTAGCCTTAAGACCTTACATTGTTCAACTCAAATTAAAATGTCTCGCATACATCGGCATGCACGCTGGCAACACATGAATAATAAAATAAGTAGGTAATTCGCTTTGGCCTTCATGGGACAGCTTAGCAATCTTGAGCTCCAGCCCGCTATATCCTGCTTGGGTCGTGTAAGTGTTGGAGTCACCATGATGTTCTGGAAGTGATCAAACATGTAATCTCACTGCCAACGCGATATGAGCCTGCAGGGTCGCACATAAGAGATGTGGAGAAGTTGGATGACTCACTGTGTTGGTAAAGGTTACCAATCATCGACCTGAATAGGGTTATGGGCAAAGTGTTGCCTTATAGGATCATCGGGTTGGGCAAATGTTGCCTTGAAGGGCTGGTTGGGATTGTCGTCCGAGGGTCGATGGCATTAGTCGAGAATCGTCTTCTGATTCCCGCCGATCGGCGAGAATCGTCTCTCTGATTCTCGCCGATCGACGCGAATCGTCGAGAATCAATTGTTGATTCTCGACGATCGACTACTTCGACAATTGTCGTCGACCGCGGTTCGACGATCGTCGAGTATCGTTGTGTATCGTCGAGCACGGCTCGACGATCGGCGAGAATCGTCGAGTATTGTACTCTGATTCTCGCTGATCCTGTATGATACTCGTCGACTGATTCTCGCCGAACCTGCTCAGTGATTCTCGCCGATTGTCGCCGATTCTCACCGAATGATACTCGCCGATTCTGAACCCTATTTTCGGGTGGTCTGCGGATAGCGATTTTCCTGGGTTTATTTATACCTTGGTAAAAATAGGACCCTTAGGGTTTTCGGGATAACACGGGCTCTCGCGATTTTCTTCTGTAGCAGATCGAAACCCGACGGAAGCCGTTCCGCCTTTCGATCCGCCGATCCCGATCCCCGCCGCCGACGGAAGAGTTCCGCCGCCGCCGTGTTTGCTCCGTCGACCGCCTCTTCTCCAGCGACTGTCGCTGGTGCTTCTCTTCCTGGCGCGGACCTAGCAGTCCGTGGGATAGCCGAGGTGCGGTCTTCTCCTTCCCGATCTTTCGTGCGACGGAAAGCTCGGCGTTCTCCCGCTCGTGTGGACTTCTGCAGAAACGTGGACACTATTCCACGTAGAACTCGCCACCAGCAGAAATCAAAGTTTGGAGCATCTCCGTTGGGTTGTGACTCAATGCCACCGAGGTAATTTTTGCCTAGTTTTTGCTAACTTCTTGATTCAACATTCATGGCCCGATTCACATCTCTTTGGGTTTTTCTTGATGTTTATTTTTCCGCTGCGTGCACAAGCGTTGTGCCAACCCTATAGAGAAACCCAACAGTGGTATCAGAGCCAGGTTGCGGCCATGATCGTTGTTTTGGAAGTTTGTTATTCCAGTACGTGTAAACCTAGGGATTTAGAAGTGTTCTAAATGTCTAGATTTAGTCTTGTTTCCCGCCAAGAACGTCTGGAATTGTGTGGGAATTTCTAAGTGTTAGAAATTGTGATCTCCTTAGCAGTAACCATCCCTTGATTTTGTTTTGGATTTTGAATCCAACAAAGAGAGATGAGCTTGTCTACTGCTTTAAGTTGAGCTGTCTTTCCCTTTGTCCAATACATGTAAATCTGAGGATTTGGAAATTTCCGGATGTTCAGATTTAGCCCTTCCTTCTATCAAATGTTGATGGTGTCAGGATGTGCACATAAGGGATGCATGTGGTTTTAGAAGAATTGTTTTTCTTTGGATGTGCATGTCGATCAAATGTTGATCATGGTTAATTGTTAACCCATATTTGAAATCCCTTCATCAAATATTAAGTGTTCGGATGCCTTCCGATGGATGACACTCTTCCTGCCTCGATCGATGAAGTGTGGGCTTGCCAAAGCAAGGTGCATTAATCTATCTTGGTAAGGGTGCGAGCGGATAATTGTGATATCCCACTGTCGACATCGGGTCCAGCTTAACTAGGTGACCTCAAAGGTTGAGTGCCTAGAGGCATAGGGTTGGCATGCACCATATGATGGATGCGAATAAGGAGTTATTCACCAACCATACAAGAATTGCATGAGGATGCAATTGGCAAGCGTTGCCTACCTAAATAACCGCATCGTGAGAGGAACGCCAAAGCGGACTCATAGTGTTGGTGAAATACGGATCTTGTCCACTAAGAGAGTAGCTCGCATGAACTCTCCGAATTGCTAGTGAGGGCTATCTTTTCGAATAAAATAGTGGGAGTATTTTAATTGAAGTCCTAATTAGAATAAATTGTAATTGAAATTTAGGTACTGATTTTATTCTGCATAAATTCTTGTAGAATTCCATGGCAAGCGTTGCGCACTCCACGTTGTCTCTGAGAGCCATCCTTGAGAAGGATAAGCTCAGTGGGACAAATTATATGGACTGGTATAGGAACCTGAGAATTGTTCTCAAGCAAGAGCGAAAGCTCTATATCTTAGAATAAGAAGCCCCCGAGGTGCCAACCGGGAATTCTTCCCGTGCTGAGAAAGATACTTATAAGAAGTATACTGACGATGCTTTGGATGTCGAGTGTCTTATGCTTGCCACCATGAACTCTGAGCTTCAGAAGCAACATGAGAACATGGGGTGCAAGGAGATTGACGAGCATCTCAAGAAAATGTTTCAAGGGCAGGCTCGTCAAGAGAGGTTCGACATCACGAAAGCGTTGTTTCAGTGCAGGATGGGAGTTCGAGACTCAGTAGGGACTCACGTACTCAAGATGATTGGGTATATAGAGAACCTCGAAAGGCTGGGTTTTCCTCTTGGTCAAGAGTTGGCCACGGATCTGATCCTGCAATCGTTGCCGGATAGTTATGAGCAGTTTGTCTTGAACTACAACATGAATGAGATAGACAAGACACTGCCCGAACTCCTAGGCATGTTGAGAACTGCCGAAATCAATATGAAGAAGGCCAAGCCTGCCAGCCCCATACTGATGGTGCATAAGGGCAAGGGCAAATCCAAGGGCTCCAAGAAGACGAAGGTAGGACCTAAGTCACATCTTGAGCCCAAGTCTTCAGCACTGATGAAAAAGAAGAGCACGGTGAAGGATGGGAAATGCCACCACTGTGGCAAGGCTGGTCATTGGCGGAGGAACTGTCCTTCGTATATTGAGGGTCTGCAGAAATTGAGGGGAGGTATGACTTCTGCTTCTAATATCTACGTTATAGAGGTAAACCTTTCTGCTCCTTCATCTTGGGTATTGGATACCGGATGTGGTTCTCACATTTGTACAAATGTGCAGGAACTGGGAAGGAGAAGATTGCTGAGTAAAGGGGAGGTGGACCTCCGCGTCGGCAATGGAGCAAGAGTTGCTGCTGTAGCCGTAGGAGTTTACCGTCTTTCTTTGCCCAGTGGGCTTGTAATAGAACTAGATAACTGTTATTTTGTTCCGGCGATAACTAGAAACATTATATCTATTTCATGTTTGGACATGATTGGATTTTCTTTTATAATTAAGAACAATTGTTGTTCTATATTTAAGAATGATGTTTGTTATGCTGTAGCCCAATTGTTTAATGGTCTTTGCGTTTTGAACTTGGACCATCTGATCTGTAATGTAGAAAACAATAAAAGACTAAGAACAAATGATTCGAACCCTACTTTTCTCTGGCATTGTCGTTTGGGCCATATCAACGAGAAGCGCATATCCAAGCTCCATAGAGATGGACTTTTGGACTCATTTGATTATGAATCATTTGAGCGATGCGAATCTTGTTTGTTAGGCAAGATGACTAAAGCTCCTTTCACTGGTTATACTGAGAGGGCTGAGGATCTCTTGGGTGTTGTACATAGTGATGTATGCGGACCCATGAGTTCCATGGCTAGAGGAGGGTATTTCTACTTTGTTACATTTACTGATGATTTCAGTAGATACGAATATGTGTATCTTATGAAGTGCAAATCCGAGACCTTTGAAAAGTTCAAAGAGTTCAAGAATGAAGTAGAAAACCAGTTGGGTAAAAGGGTTAAAGCACTCCGATCTGATCGAGGTGGCAAATACCTGAGTCATGAGTTCCGTGATCATCTGAAAGAGTGTGGTATTGTATCACAGCTCACTCCACCTAGAACACCATAACATAATGGTGTGTCTGAGAGGAGAAATCATACTCTGTTAGACATGGTACGTTCGATGATGAGTCATGCAGACTTGCCTGTTTCCTTTTGGGGTTTTGCTTTAGAGACTGCTGCAATGACATTGAATCGCGCTCCAACTAAAATGGTTCTGAAGACACCATATAAGATATGGACTGGGAAGCGTCCTAGTATGTCGTTCATTAAAATTTGGGGCTGTGAGGCATACGTGAGGCATCAAATGCCTGACAAGCTGGAACCCAAATCGGATAAATGTTATCTGGTGGGATATCCTAAGGAAACGAAAGGGTATTACTTTTACCTACCGTCTGAGGGCAAAGTGTTTGTCGCAAGGACTGGTGTCTTCTTGGAGAAAGAGTTCTTATCAAGAAAGACTGAAAAGGTAGAGCTTGAAGAAGTTCAAGAACCACATGTAGTGAATGAACCGGAATTAGATTCTGAGACAGGACTACAGGATGTTGTAGCTAGAGAACCTGCTCAGGGAACACAAGTCCTACGTAGATCTGGTAGACCGAGGTTTGAGCCTGAGAGATATGGATTTCTCGTGTCTCAAATAGGTAATGTGTTGCTCATGGATCATGATGATGAACCAGCAAACTACCAAGAGGCTATGAATGGACCGGACTCCGACAAATGGCTTGAGGCTATGAAATCCGAAATGGACTCCATGTATGCAAACCAAGTTTGGAACTTGGTGGAACCACCTGAAGGGGTACGACCCATAGGGTGCAAGTGGGTCTTCAAGAAGAAGACCGACATGGATGGGAATGTACAGACATTCAAAGGGCGACTGGTGGCTAAGGGTTTCAAGCAAATTCATGGTATTGACTATGATGAGACCTTTTCCCCTGTTGCTATGGTAAAGTCCATAAGGATATTGCTTGCTATTGCTGCGTATTATGACTACGAGATCTGGCAGATGGATGTCAAAACGGCTTTCCTTAATGGAAACCTCCTTGAGGAAGTGTATATGACACAACCCGAGGGTTTTGTATCCCCAGATGAAGCCACTAAAATATGCAAGCTGAATAAGTCCATTTATGGACTGAAACAGGCCTCTCGAAGTTGGAATCTTCGTTTTGATGAGAAAATCAAAGAGTTTGGTTTCATCAAGAATGAAGATGAGCCTTGTGTTTACAAGCGAATCAGTGGGAGCATTGTTGTCTTCCTGATATTGTATGTAGATGATATACTGTTGATCGGGAACAACATTCCTACCCTGAAAGTTGTTAAGAACAACCTAGGGAACTGCTTTTCAATGAAGGATTTGGGTGAAGCGACTTATATACTCGGTATTAAGATCTATAGAGATAGATCGAAGAAGTTGCTGGGTTTGACCCAGAGTACGTACATCGAAAAGGTGTTGAAGCGGTTCAACATGCTTGAGTCCAAGAAAGGATTTTTGCCCATGTCTCATGGTGTGAATCTCTCTAAGGACCAGTGTCCAAAGTCTTGTGAAGATAAGGACCGCATGAAGTTGATTCCATATGCATCGGCAATTGGATCAATTATGTACGCGATGTTATGTACTCGACCCGATGTCTCCTTTGCTTTGAGCATGACTAGCAGGTATCAGTCAGACCCCGGTGAGTGTCACTGGATTGCTGTCAAGAATATCCTGAAGTACTTGAGAAGGACTAAGGACGTGTTCTTGGTGTATGGTGGAGAGGAAGAGCTCGTTGTAAGTGGTTACACGGATGCTAGCTTCCAAACTGATCGAGACGACTCCAAGTCTCAGTCAGGTTTTGTGTTTTGCCTGAATGGAGGAGCTGTGAGCTGGAAGAGTTCCAAGCAAGAGACAGTTGCTGATTCTACAACAGAGGCCGAGTATATCGCAGCAGCTAATGCGGCGAAGGAGGCTGTATGGATTAGGAAATTCATCGGCGAGCTTGATGTAGTTCCTAGCATTGTTGGTCCCGTAGTTCTCTACTGTGATAACAATGGTGCAATAGCACAATCTAAGGAACCTAGATCTCATCAGCGCTCCAAGCACATACTCCGGCGGTTTCATCTTATTCGTGAGATTGTCGAACGAGGAGATTTAAATATTTGTAGAGTGCCGACTGAGGAAAATATTGCGGATCCGCTGAAAAAGCCTCTCGCGCAGAGAAAGCATGATGGTCATACTAGATCGATGGGTATACGATACCTAAATGATCAACCCTAGCGAGAATCTTGTGGGTTGCATGTAATCTTGTATTTTGTTGGCTGTTTGTTCATATGATGAACTGTGTACCTAGTTTTTCTTTTACAATTAATGGCAAGTTCTTTTATTATGTCTTTTTCTATATGATAGTTAAATGTTAACATAATAGATACCCTTAGAATGTTCGCTTCCATGGGACATCAAGTACGTGACTTGAATGTGAGAGCCCATGATTTATTTGAAGCTTCATTCTTAAAGGTCCCTGGTCGAGTATCATCATAGAAGCTAAGGGTGATGATGGTACATGAATACTAGCACGTGTGTTGACTGATGACTGGTTCTCACAGGTCATGATATTGTGATATCAAGTCATCACGTGGGTACTTGTTAGTGAACAAGTTGTACTGGACAGACCCAACCTGAGACTACTCTGTGGATTGTCATCCAATCGTGTCACGAGTAGGTCTCAATTGACAATGGTGTTGTGATCCTTTGACCTGAAGTCACAGCATTCATCAAGTGAGGAAGAGCATGCTTTGATGCCATCTAAAGTCTTCCTTAAGAAAGGTTGATGATAAGGGTGGTTGTTGGGCATGTTACGAATCATTTGGGTGTTTGTGTGTGAGCAGATATGGGATTTGTCCTCCTGTATGACAGGAGTTGCATCCATGGGCCCCTTGATAGAACTGGACTGAGAAATGCATGGCCATGCTTGGTTGAGTCAATATGTGATATTGGACTCACCATTCTCTGGAAGTCCGTCCTGGATCAAGAAACTTGGATTGAGCTATTACGAGGGTGACACGGTCCATGCCTCTAGTTCTTTCCGGATGTAAGGGACAAAGGGACAAAGACAACGCTGATACATTGGTCATAAAGGCTTATGAGTTATAAACTCTTATTGCTTGGGGAGCAATGATGTATTGCTAGATGCCGCTCATTGTTTGTGAGGTTTTTGCTTTGATACTTTCGAGATCAAGTGGGAGTCTGTTGGAGTCACCATGATGATCTGGAAGTGATCAAACATGTAATCTCACTGCCAACGCGATATGAGCCTGCAGGGTCGCACATAAGAGATCTGGAGAAGTTGGATGACTGACTGTGTTGGTAAAGGTTACCAATCACCGACCTGAATAGGGTTATGGGCAAAGTGTTGCCTTATAGGATCATCGGGTTGGGCAAATGTTTCCTTGAAGGGCTGGTTGGGATTGTCGTCCGAGGGTCGATGACATTAGTCGAGAATCGTCTTCTGATTCCCGCCGATCGGCGAGAATCGTCTCTCTGATTCTCGCCGATCGACGAGAATCGTCGAGAATCAATTGTTTATTCTCGACGATCGACTACTTCGACAATTGTCGTCGACCGCGGTTCGACGATCGTCGAGTATCGTTGTGTATCGTCGAGCGCGGCTCGACGATCGGCGAGAATCGTCGAGTATTGTACTCTGATTCTCGCCGATCCTGTATGATACTCGTCGACTGATTCTCGCCGAACCTGCTCAGCGATTCTCGCCGATTGTCGCCGATTCTCACCAAATGATACTCGCCGATTCTGAACCCTATTTTCGGGTGGTCTGCGGATAGAGATTTTCCTGGGTTTATTTATACCTTGGTATAAATAGGACCCTTAGGGTTTTCGGGATAACACGGGCTCTCGCGATTTTCTCCTGTAGCAGATCGAAACCCGACGGAAGCCGTTCCGCCTTTCGATCCGCCGATCCCGATCCCCGCCGCCGACGGAAGAGTTCCGCCGCCGCCGTGTTTGCTCCGTCGACCGCCTCTTCTCCACCGACTGTCGCTGGTGCTGCTCTTCCTGGCGCGGACCTAGCAGTCCGTGGGATAGCCGAGGTGCGGTCTTCTCCTTCCCGATCTTCCGTAAGACGGATAGCTCGGCGTTCTCCCGCTCGTGTGGACTTCTGCAGAAACGTGGACACTATTCCACATAGAACTCGCCACCAGCAGAAATCAAAGTTTGGAGCATCTCCGTTGGGTTGTGACTCAACGCCACCGAGGTAATTTTTGCCTAGTTTTTGCTAACTTCTTGATTCAACGTTCATGGCCCGATCCACATCTCTTTGGGTTTTTCTTGATGTTTATTTTTCTGCTGCGTGCACAAGCGTTGTGCCAACCCTATAGAGAAACCCAACAGTAAGACCCCATTTTTTTTTCAAACACGGGGGTATTACGCACAAAATCGTCATTTTATGGTGGCACCGACACTTGGGAAGGCCGCCACTACAAAATGCCGATTCGGCGGGCCTTTTCGATCATCAAAGAGAGAGTACTAACCATAAATTGAAAAATAATTGAGTCCACAGACATCATATATAATGAGAAACCACAACAAGTCCATAAATACAAAAAAGAGAGAGTACTGCAATAGAACAGTACAAATGAAATATAAATAAGCTTAAACACAGTACATCAGATACTCACTACAATCTCTCGCGAAAGCTATGTGTAACTAATCACTCACGGAACTAGTAGCTGGTGCTCCTGTGCTAGATTGGCCCACCTCCATGAGCACTGTACTCCGCTGGTGCTGTGTCCCCTGCTGCTGCTCCCTGTCTCCCATCCGGAGCCCCTATAATGTTGTTATCCGAAAACCATTAGTAATAAAGACTAAGTCCTATCATCCCCTACCCCTCCTCCATGGCTCCTATGCACCGAGTGGGGAGGAGGAAATGGAAGCTATGAAGGTGGAGAGTAAGCAAAGGAGGTGACGGTGGAACTATTCTAGCAGTTAATTTATAATGTATAAAGAGCTAAGGAAGAAAGATACAAACTAGTAGTTCTATAATAGTAAGCAGTAAAGTAAACAAGAAGAGTAAATCAACAAAGGTAGGAAAACATTCTAAGGATTAAGTAACCTTAACTTATATGAATGCCCATACAAACTTATAAGTTAAGGGGTCTTCTGCAAGGCTCCCATCGTATACAAAATCCCATACCAATTTATACGTTGGGGTGTCAGTTGTATGCAAGTATGAGTGTAGTGATATGATATGCCATGATTCATGCAAGTGCAACTCACGCACACGACTCTATGCGCACAGACCTTTAGTTCCCTCTATTTGGGCAAATAGCTTCACTCCCAGGAACCCCCGTAGTGGAAAACGAAGACATTGGGTCGGGCCCCCCACTCCTAGGCGGGTATCCACACTGCTAGGCTTAGCTTGTACTTACGCCTCTAGAAGGACACAACCAAAAGTCTCCACGTACTATGTTGGCTATATCCACCAGACTTTCTTTGGCCAAGTGTCCCACACTGCCGATTCAACGTATCGACGTTGGTGTGAATGACCGTCCAATACCGAAGACCCACCAACTTAATTTGTATCCAAATCCTTTTCGAGCCACCGGCTCCCCGGACTATCCCATCCGTTACACCTACCTTCCGTTCCTACCGTCCGGATGGTTAATCAAACTAACCTAAATAAACTCCTGAGCTACCGGGGTGTGTGAATGTGAAACCCTAGTTTGGCCTACTTGTAGTTAGATATAGAAGGGAGGCAATTATTCCTCTATACAAAGTTTCATCAATAGGTTTCCCTGCCTCACCTTTGCCAATAGGTATACTTGACCCCATGGGAGTTTTCATGGTGGAGGAATTCTCCATACCAAACTTCTTAATTAACTCCCTGGTGAACTTAGACTGGATATGGACAAGCCATCATCAGTCTGTATAACTTGGAGACCCAAGAAGAACTTAAGTTCACCCATACTGCTCATCTCAAACTTCCCGTGCATAAGTTTGGCAAACTTTCTGCAAAGGCTGTCATCAATAAATCCAAAGATAATGTCATCGACATATATATGGACTAGGATGATCTTACCCTTAGATTCCCTTAGGAATAGGGACTTGTTTATCTCCCCCCATGAGAATTTGTTCTCAATAAGAAAGATAGACAAAGTCTCAAACCATGCTCTAGGGGCCTGCTTTAGCCCATATAGAGCTTTCCTAAGTATATTAATTGAATCAGGTGAGTTAGGAATAACAAAACCCTGAGACTGCTCAACATAGACTTCCTCTTTTAAGTCACCATTTAGGAAGGCTGACTTCACATCCATCTGGTAGACCTTGAATCCCTTATGTGCATAATATGTAAGGAACAATCTGATGGCCTCCAATAGTGCTACAGGGGCAGAGGTTTGATCAAAATCAGTACCTTCCTCATGCATGTACCCCTTAACTACTAGCCTTGCCTTATTCTTGATTATAATGTCATTTTCATCAAGTTTATTTTTGTATATCCACTTGACTCCAATGATATTATATCCTAGTGGTCTGGGAACTAACTTCCAGACCTTACATCTCTTAAACTGGTTCAGTTCCTCTTATATAGCAACAATCTAGAACTGATCTATGTTGGCCTCTTCAAACTTCTTTGGCTCAACCTATGATAGGAAGCTTGAGTATAGTACTGTGTTGATACTTCTTCTCCTAGTCACTACTCCTTGGCTTGCATCACCAATGATCTGGTGTCTTGGATGATCCCTGAGATGTCTGATTCCTAGAGGCAATTTAGCTTCAGCTACTAGTGCAACTTCTTGCTGATCTTCATCCACCACATTGTTATCTTGCAGTCCCTCTACTTGAGTGTCCACTTTATCTTGGATAACCAAAGCTGTTTCCTTGATGGTTAGCTGGCCCATCATCTGGTCTACACCTGTAGTACAAGAAGAAGAGCTTGGCAGCTCACATTTAATCATAGTAGACACATCAAAGAATACATGAACAGATTCTTCTACAACTTTGCTTTTCAATTTATAGATCCTATATGCTTTGCTATGATTGTTGTACCCAACAAAAATCCCATCAAAGGACTTGGCATCATACTTAGTCACATAGGATTTCCCATTGTGAAGCATATAACACTTACTACCATAGATTCTGAGATAGCCCAGATTTAGTTTTCTGCCTTTCAAGATCTCATAGGGAGTCTTCTTGTGGCTCTTGGTGATAGAGGCCTTGTTGAGGATGAAAGTGAGGGGTTAGATCTGGAATACTCTGGGGGGGGGGTGAATAGAGTATTTAGGTTTTTATAAAATTTTCTTACTACTTCAATCTAGTCCTAGTGCTGTAGGAATAAAATTAAAGCACAAACACATCAATCCTAACTATCATAGCCACAACAAGAAACAAAAGAAAAGAGCAACAAGACAACACAATAAATTTATAGTGGTTCCCCAACCTGGGTACATCCACTCTTCTACCACCCTGGTAGGAATCCACTCAGATTTTTGATCAGGTGCCTGACACCAATGAGCTTTTAATTAGGTGCTCAAAAACCAAACCTCAAGTCTTTTGGTCAGGTGACTTGCAACCAGGAATAAATTTTGAAGGGAGTTAAGAACCCTTTATATAGTGGGGGTGAGAGATTGATTTTGTCTTCTCTTTCTCAATGTATAACTGAGAAGACTTTTGTGGATCTTAATGTTAGCAAAAGGCTCCCCCTGAGATGTTGAATGGTTCAGGAAGATGGAGCTTTGCTACAGGGTGATAGGCCTTCAGTCTTTCAGCTTTGACCAGATTAAGTACAAGAACTTCTTGACAGATAGAGGATTTGTTGTCCTTTGAAGTGTCCTGGAGTGTAGAAGGAAGAAGACTCTTGATTTTGATTTGATGTTCTTCTTCCGATTGCTGATATTCTTCTGGTCTAGATCTTGTACTTATGTATCAGCTTTCTATCTCATTTTGTCTCAGAGTGTTGTCGAGAGAGAGAGCAGCAGAAGATTTTTGATTCCTGATTCACAGAACTGACTGACTGTCTCTTACAGAGAAGAAGATGGAAAATCCCCTTTTTGTATATTCCATATTATCTTCCTTTTGAAATTTGATATTCTTCTGCATTCAATGCTGATGGCCTGGAGAATGTTTTGCATTGATTGACTTTCCCCAAATGTCCCATGGAAAAATGACAACCAATAATCCTGATGAAGACCATAATTAATGCTCCGTCTAACGGTAATATTCAGAGAATATTTTAGCATTAATTACTCGGGAATTATTACAGTAGGAAAGGGACGGAGGGATGGAGATAACCAAGTCTGGATTCGTCGAACAGAGAACTGAAATCGTCAAGCTGAGTCCACAGTTCGTCGAGCTAAGGAGTTGTGTTCGTCGACCAGATGGCTTTTGTTCGTCGAGCTGAGTTTCAAGATCGTCGAGCTGAGAACAGATAACTGTATTCTCTAGAACCTTGCCTTTTCTGCACATTAAGATCGTCGAGTTGAGAATTTGACTTCGTCGACCAGTGTTCAGTGAAGTGTTTTTGGACTTAGATATTTCCGGAATGAAATGCTGAAGTAGAGTATCCAGAAATTTTCGAGCTGAGAATTTGACTTCATTGAGCTGAGAACTTCTAACTGCTGCTAAATAACTCTTGCTAATGTGGTCTAAGTTTGACGAGTTGAGTCCACAGTTCTTCTTTAACTTCTTTACACAGCTTCTGTGGAATGTGTCGACACAAGTCCTATGTGTCAACACAATTGCTTCTTGTCGCGACATAGTTGTTGTTTTGACAGAAATCTAGAGTGTGTCGACACAAGTCCTGTGTGTCGACACAATTGCTGTCGACAGATGTTCTGGGTGTCGATACAAGTCCTGTGTGTCAACACAATCTGGATTCTGGTGTCGACACAGTTGATGTCTACAGATGTTCTGTGTGTCGACACAAGTACTGTGTGTCGATACAATCTGGCTTCTGGTGTCGACATAGTTGATGTCGATAGATATGCTGTGTGTCGACACAAGTGTTGTTTGTCGACACAATCTGGCTTCTGGTGTCGACATAGTTGATGTCGACAGATGTTCTGTGTGTCGACACATGTCCTGTATGTCGACACAATCTTGCTTCTGGTGTCGACACAGCCTTTCCCAAGTGTCGACATAATTGCTTGAGTCTCTGGCAGTCTGTTGAAGGCTGGTCCATGTGATGTTTATTCTAAGGACGTGGCCTAGACTCTAGGACACAACCATGACACTGGCTATACATGATGAGTCATATGATTCTAAGTTAGTGAACCTAGCCCAAATCTAACTAGGGATCCAACAATCTCCCCCTATTTGGGTAAGGTCACTAATTATAGACTCATAATAAAATTAAAAGAAATTTATAAAGCATGAAAACATATATCTGGCACGAAAAATAAACACATGCAACAGATATATATATATACACACAGTAAGCTTTGTATCAAGAAATTAATAAGTAGTTTCAAAACAACACAAACTTATTAGTTCAGTCTTCACTACCTCTTCTTCTTCTCCTTGTGCTTATCCTCTTTTGCTCTTTCACCAGGCTTAATAAATATAATTTCCCTGTTCGGATCTGCAGCTTGCACCTTTGTCATAGTCATGTCAGCAGCCCCTATGATATTTAGAGATGTAGCCCTTGGGGCCACTACTTCTGGATGTAGTTTCATGTAGTCGTCAACATTGAAAAATTTATTAGCTTTTTCAAACTTGTTGAGCTCTTCCTTGCTGTATTTTGACATAGTAGTATATTCTGACAGATCCTTCCCTTCAGCTCTGGCATTGTTGATCATAGAAAGGCCAACCAGTTCTTGGAACATGGCATTCCTAGCTATTGTTATTGTTTCAGGATCTTCAAATGGTACAGGTGGGGAAGCAGGTCTCTTTGGGCTTTCAGCTTTTTGATGTTTAGGGATTTGTTGTTGTAGCTGCTGTTGATGCTGCTCTTAAGGTTGGTGCTGCTTGCTTGAAGAGTAGTATCTCTGCTGGCTGCTTCCTGAGGATGAGGACCTACCCTGATTCCTTTTATAACTTTGAAACTGAGTAGTACTTTGAGATGTTGTGTCTGAAGCACCAGCAGCTACAGGAGGAGGTGGAGGAGGATCCTTCCTGAATCTTTATGGAGGTGGAGAATATCTTCTGCTTCTTTTTCTTTCTTTCTATTCATTTTTGGATTACCACATCCAAGCAGACATTCCCTTATAAGGAGTGATTTTCTGGAGGATGTAGTAGGGGTGTCATTTGCTAGATTGAGCTTTGGAGTAGGAGGTGGAGGTGCTTTCCTCTTTTTAGAAACTTTCTTTTTCTTAGGTTCTTCATCTTCATCCTCCTCATCATCATCAGAATCCTGAGGATTGTCATACAGTGAATCCAGTACTTTGAGATCCTCTGCAGAAATCAAAGGTTTATCTGCCTGAGAAGGAGCTGGAGGAGGAGCTGTCACTGGAGCTGGAGCAGAAATGGTTTCTGGAGGGGATGAGACACTGACTGAATCAGCCTTGGGTGGAGATGGAATGGATGTAGTCTTTGGAGCAGCAAAAATGTCTTAGAGTTGCTTGGCAACTTTAGGACTTATTGGAGAGGAATAAGGAATAATAGCCAAAGATGGCTTAGTACTGTCAGCTGGAGGAAATCTTAAATAAGCTGTATCAAAAATTCTCAAAAGATTTACCAAATCTACTGTGGAATTAATAATGAAATCATCAACAATAATTATTTCTTCTATTACTGAATCATCTATGTCCATGTTAGTTTCAATAAAATGAATAAAATCAAATAAATATTCATCATCTGCTGGAAATAAATCTGCATCATCTGCTGCTGCTGCTACTGCATATGCTAGAATTGTTATTGCTGCAGCTTCTTCATCAAGTATCTCCCCCTGCCTGGTTTCAGTGCTAACTAGAGACAGACCCCTTACTGAAGAGGGGGCAGCAGAGATGGCATTTATTTGAGCAGCAAGGGAGGATATAGAAGTAGCAAGAGGTGAAGTAGCCTCTGCTATAAGATTCTTGAGGAGGGGAGTAAGTAGGGCAATAAGAGATGAAATGGTGGAGGTTTCTAAGGGTAGATTTGCAGATGGTGGAATGGAAGGTGTTTGAGGGGAAACAGATGGAGGAATGGAAGTTGATGGTGGAGTAGGAGGGATAGCATCTTGCATGTTTGTATCTTGGGCTGAAGGAGTGTTGAAAGGGGAGGAGTGTAGATTGAATGTTGGGATGTTGGCTAGATGGGGAGGTAAGGGAGATGAAGGTGGTGGAATGTGGGTATCATGGGGGGACTGAGGTGGGGTTGGTTGTGGTGATTGAGATGGAGAAAGTTATTGAGATTCCTGAGGAGGGGAAGAGGGGATGTCAGTGATATCTATTTGTGGAGAGGTTGCATGAGATGTAACTAGAGTAGGAACATGAACATGTTGCTGAGGTTGTTGTTGTGGTTGATGGTTTGTTTGTTGGAGAGGAGGGATGGTGGAAGATGATGGAGGTGTAGGATGGATTTCTTCAGAAGGGTGAGAAGTGGCTGGATCAGTCCTTGTACTTTCAGAAGCTCTTGTGGAAGAGGGATCCTTGGAGGAATTTGCGATGGTCCTCTCCCACTTGCCAAACAGGGCACAAGTGAGCCTTTTGCTGGCATTAATGAATATGGTCGGGGAGACCAGGGATTCAACAACTTTTTCTTTCAAGAAGATCCCCAGGATCCTTCCAAAACTGACTTCCTTTTTGTTATTCTTTTTCTTAATAATATCAAACATGATCTGTGCCCATTTCACCTTTTTCTTTTTCACCACTACACACATAACCAGAAATTGGTGCCTGGTTATATAGTCGTGTGCAGTGTGCTTGCCAAGCAAGACTTTCCCTACTATATCTGCTAAGAATTTAAACTCCACAGACAGATGTTTCTTCAACAACTTGTTTGGGGTTTGTCCAGAATAACCCATTTGACAAAGCATCTCATCATACTCATCAGTATCCATGTCTAAATCCTCTTCACCATTACTTAAGTAAAATATTTCTATTAAAATGGAGGGAGTGAGAGAAACGACATTACCTGCTATTGTTCCAGTCAGTGTGTTGTCATCTGTTGTAGAGGAAGTATATACCCATTCCCTGATTTCTGATCCAGATATTTTGATCCTTGTGGATAGCAGAGTTTTCAATTTCTGGTCATCAAGAAGTTGTAGGATTTCCAGAAAGACAGGGTCGTAATGTTGGAATGAATCAAAATCCACATCGAAGCCGGAATCAAACTTCATTGTTGCAAGGGTTCCTGCTGGAATCGCCATTTGAGTACCTGCAATAGAAAAACGACGATCAAGTGCAAAGGAATCTGAAGGCGTGGGATGGAGGTCGAAGAAATCCTATATATAGGGTTTTCAAGAATATGAATCGACAAACTCCATTCCACGAAAATTAAAAAATTCTTCGATCTGAGGTCGACGAAATAATTTAGAGTTAAACAATTCGTCGAGCTCAGTCTGAAGATTTGAAGATATTTCATCGAGCACTGTTTGACAAAAGTTTTCTGAATCAGATTCGTCGATCTCCGATCGACGAAAATTGATTCACACACAGTGAGTTCATCGATCTCGGTTCGACGAATGTCTCAAGAACCTTTCCCAGATCATTGAACGCCGTTCGACGAATAGTGAAAAATTCA
Organism: Platanthera guangdongensis; assembly: GCA_039583875.1. Lineage (NCBI taxonomy): Eukaryota > Viridiplantae > Streptophyta > Magnoliopsida > Asparagales > Orchidaceae > Platanthera > Platanthera guangdongensis. The sequence goes on from CM077151.1 coordinate 159,618,753, forward strand.
TCGAGTGCAGAGAGAAACTAAACTAAGTCTTCTCCATTGATTATTTCAAGCTGATTTATAAAGAACAAGTGATTTCTCTCATCGAGAGGTTTGGTGAATATATCAGCTCTTTGTAAATAAGTGTAGATATAGACAAGATTATCTTTGTTTTATCTACACAATCTCTAATGAAATGATACCTAATATCTATATGCTTCGTCCTATTCTTCAGTTTATGTAACAAGCTCATATTCAAGACATAGTTTTCTATGCTTACAGCCTCTGCCCAAAAGGTTAGTGGCATATAAGCATCTGCAAGTAATGTGCCAGCAGCTTCAAATATGGTCTTATTTTTCCTTTTAGCTATCCCATTTTGTTGGGGAGTTCTAGGAGCTGAGAAGCTATGCCTGATACCTTCCTTCTCACAAAACTCATGCATAAGTGATGAGTCCACTTTATATACCTATTTTCGGACTCATCTGGGCTAGTTTTCACGAGGTTGCACTTCACTTTTAGTTCTTTATCGTTCCTATTACATCTAATCTTTATTTCCATAGGAAGTGCACATTTATGCCCATGGTTGTGTATTTTGTTATTTTTATAGTTTGTACTCCTTTTTGTTATTGTCTGGAATGTCTGCACAGATTAGTGATTGGTTTTTCCTTTCGGTACAGGGGTCGTGTGCGTGTTCCGGGATGGTTGTGAAACAGGAATATTGCGCACGATCATGGGATCTAATGCGCACGACCACTGGTCGTGCGCCCCTGATCGTGCGCACTACTCTACATTTTCTAGAATCAGCCTGGGGTAGGCTCACGACCACTGGACATCTTACGCACGACCACCGGTCGTGCGCCACTGATCGTGTGCATTGATTCCTCTTTTCTGGAGTCCTGTCTGGGGTAATCGCACGACCATTGAACTTAATGCGCACGACTACTGGTCATGCTCCACTACTCGTGCGCGTTATCCCAGTTCTTCTTCCTGTTATTCTATGGCAGTGCGCACGAGCACAGGACATAGTGCGCACGACCACTGGTCGTGCGCCTGTGATCGTGCGCATTGTTCATTTCTGCTTTTGTATAAATAGTGCAGGTCTCGCCCTAATCCGAAGATCCGGAGATCGCTCATTTTCCTCCGCTGTTTTCATCTCCGAGGAGGGATTCCGCCGTCCTCCTTCAATCTCCACACTAGGGAGGTGCTCCGGGCAAGCGTTTACCGCCAAATCCAAGCCGGAGCTTCCTCTCGGCCTCCTCCATCATCTCTTGGGTTCATTTCAAGTTTCAACGCAATAGCCATCAAGCAAATGGAAGCTTGCAACTTTCGTCCGCTATCATGAGACGAAGAAGACGGGCCATTGGAAGGTGGTTACAGCCCTTCTCTACCCCGGACGCAGTTGAGGACCGAGCTTGGACGCGGATTGACAACCCGACGACTCCAACCGTAAATCCACAGCAAGACTTCGGATTTGGTCGATCTCTTGACTTGTTATTCCTTTATTGTTGTTTATGTGTTGATGTAAACCTTATTTATAGATGATGTATGCTTATTTGTAAAATGTTCTTACAATTATGTCTATGTGATTGTTTGTGTTCGTTATTTACTTGAGGTGCGCCATATATCAATCCACCACCATCCACCCTTGCCGCACTAGCAATTGCTAGTGGCGTGCGTTGCGAAGAGGTGCTTACGACCCTCATTCCGCCATTCTCACCACCTCATCCACGAGCCTACTCTTCCATCCGCCTAGCGATTCGGTGCATAGCAGCCCGACTAGTCTTCCATCCCGCCTGGCGAAGCATCGCATAGCGGCGTTGCATAGGAGTAGTTGTTAGCCCTTTTATTTTCTGTTTCCGCAAACATCAAAACCCCCATCGTTACCGCCGACTTAAGTACTTCAATCTCAAGTCCTCCTTGAAATTAACTCCACCTTACTGTGTTCCTTGTGAGATCGATACTTGGGAAAACCCCCATTTTATATTACTTGTGCGACCGGTTCACTGCCGTTATCTTAAGCATCAAGTTTTTGGCGCCGTTGCCGGGGAACACAGTCGTGTGAGTTTTTGTAGAGGAAAATAAGAGATAGAAGCCCTTTTTCATTTGTTCATATCACTTTCTTCTTTGTTTTAGTTTTTAGCATTTGTGTTTATTTTTATTTGTTCCTATTCTAGTTTTAATTTTGATATAATAGGTTTTCCTATTCTTTTATTTGTGTCGTGTAGTTAATTGTTGCTTAGAAACTTTCTATTGGTGAATTATTCTTATTGCACCATATATTCTTATATGAATATTCGTTGCTGATGGTGCGGGGATTATAGGCATGGTAGTGATGAGTGCCCTACGGAAGATTGGGAGCATAATTCTCGTAGTTCTGTGTATGGAGCACCGTCTTCCTATGGAACTTCATACACCCAACCCATGTCTTATGGTCACTCCTCTTCTACGCATTCATCTTTTTCTTATTCCTCTACGGTCCCACCTGGACCAAGGAGTAATGGAAAACGGTGTTTGTGTTGTCGTAGCACCGACCATGTGTTGAAAGATTGCGCAGAATTTCAGCGCTAGTTGGAGGAGGATGCTGAACCGGGTATCTGATTCATTCCATCCACCTCTCAATCGGCTGCCCCTTCCGATTCTGATGATATGTTCACAGCACCACCTTGTCTATGGGGGACTGCTGCGGATATACCCATCAGACTTTCTGCTGATCGGTGTGATGACATTGTGGCACCGACTCTCCCCTTGCACTCTTCCCCTCTTATTGATTCACCCTCGGAGGAACCTGCACATATTTTCTCTGACGCTGTTGTTCCTCCGCCTTCTTTGCAAGAATTATCTATCCCTGTTTTTAGTGAGTCGGTTGATGATGTTCGGCCGGATTGTGATTCTGAGCCTGAGGATGTTCCCATGTTTGACGAGGATATTATTTTCATTAATGGACAGTATTACGTCTTAGAACATGTGGACGCACCGAGGTGTGTTGATGAGGATATCCTCTTTGTTGTGGAAGTTTCCACTTCCTTGATGGATGAGGAGGTCCAAACCACAACCGAGGACCTCGAGCTCGCGGATTCCCCTCGCCATGACTCATATGTCGCCGTTGATGATCTATGTTGGGATCCCGCTGGGAGTGAGAACGGGACCACTCCCCCTATTTCTGATTATTTTAGTTCTTCTTCTCCTTTATTTCTTGATCCCTCTTCTTTATCTGAGCCTGTGCAGGTTGAATCTCCACATGTAAGTTGGGTTGACGTTGAGCCTTGCGCTCAGGATATCGACGAGTGCATCCTCTTGTGTGAGGAGGTTCCTACCTCCTTCACAGTGGAAGCCCCTGCCGTCACCTTCGCCCCTAGCGAACTTGTGGTGGACGAAACCTTGCTAGGCAAGGATTTGTTTTGTGGTGAGATGAGTGAGGATCAGGCCTCCTCCTCATCCTACTTCCTATTTCCTCTGCCTGCGAGGAGCAGGTATGATTATTTAGGCAGAGGGGTAATTGCTCTATCACCGTATCGGTACCCGTTACCGAAACGGATATTGGAACAATTACCTGTGCACTTTTATTTCATAGGCCCATTAGCTAGAACTGTTTTGAATGTAATAAGTCGTGCTGGGATGACAATAACCCCACTACTTATCTTTTATTTCCTGCATTTTTATTTTCATGTCTATTTTATTTTAGCACTTCTTTTTGTATATTTTTCTTTTGTTTTTGCGGAGCTCACCCCTGCAGGTATTCATAGCAAATCGCATTGGCGGGGTTGTGATTCTTCGTATGGCGGACCTGCTTCAGGTTTCCACGCGTCTTCTGGTATGCTCACTGGCTGAGCATTGGGTAACCTCTCCCCTTATTTCTATCTGATTTTAATTTCTATATCACATACTGTATTTCTTAGTTTAAGTCTGGGGGAGAGATCTGTTACCTATTGCACGTGCATATCTCATGTGCATACTAGAAGCTTTTATAGTTTTATTTTGATTAGTTCATTGCATCACACACCACTGCACCCACATGAGCGCGTGCTTAGCTTTTTGCGTCCTACGAGTTAAACTCGTTTCTTTTGTATGATTTGGGAAAGCTATGGTGCTGGCTTAGGATTGTGAGACGGAGTAAAATGTTGGCCTTGTTGTGTTTCTAGTCAATTGCTCTCGTCTCGTGTAGAAATTCGAGTAGATTTAAGTTTTCTGTATGCTTTTAGTTTTATATTTTTCTAATTGCGTAAATACTTTTTATTCTACTCAAAAGTTGGTGAATCCGGTGTGAATCCGACGATAGCTTAGGGATGTGTGTAGACGGCCGTTAGTTTTGTATTGCTCGAGTCGGGAAGAGGGATAGTCTTTCTCGTTGGCTAAGAACTTTCCCAAGCTATTCTTGAAGCATGGGTATAGGTTAGTCATGCATGAGCGTGATTTAGGCCATCATTTTGGCTCGGTTGAGCTTTGTACCGTTCCTGACGTCTTATCCTCGCTAGCCCCGTTGTGCCTACCCCTCCTTTTGATTCAGCTCCACCATGATTTCACCAAAGCCTCATAGCCGATCCTAGTCGCACACCCAAGTTGAGCTTTAGTGTTTACATTTTAATGTTGGGGTGTGATGTGGTGATTTTACTTGTGATTATGTGGATGTGCTCCAATGTTATATTTGCTGAAATTGCAAAAATAAAAAGATGATTTGAAAAAAAGAAAAAAAAAGAGAACAATATTTGTAAAGAAAAAAAAAGAAGCGAAAAGAAAAAGTTTAATTGAAAATCTTTTTGGGAATGTGATTATTTTTGGAGTAGGCGGTGCACACACACCCATATGTAAAAGTTAAGTCTGGGGGTGTGGTGTACCCGCGTGTATTTTTCTTAGTAGAGGGATTCCTTTTATATTAGCTCATTTGGGTTTGGTGCTTAGCCATTCTTATTTATCATTGTTTACCTCACCGAAACCCAAGACCCATGTCTTCACCTACAGTCCTACTGATTCATGTGTGAACCAAACCAGTGTCGTGGAGAGAATGCGAAAGTGCAAGCATATGTTCATCGACATTGGTGGATTCCTTTGGCGGTTATCCTGAGCCCTGATCTTTGGCAATGCTCGCCTAGCGATTAGTCTACTTTCTCCCTATGCATGACCGGATGATTCACCGTGATTCTATTTTTGAGTAGTAATAAATTTTTGATACGCATTGTGAAAAGCATAAACTATTTTGTATACTTAGAAATTTCTTCTATTATATTTTTACGCGCGCGAGCATGCGACTTCGCATGGTACTTCGTATCGCATTTTCTTTGTTAACTAGTATTTTTCCGTTTCTGCTTAGATTTTGTTTGCTCAGGACACGCAAACAGTTAAGTCTGGGGGCGTGATGAGTCCACTTTATATACCTATTTTCGGACTCATCTGGGCTAGTTTTCACGAGGTTGCACTTCACTTTTAGTTCTTTATCGTTCCTATTTCATCTAATCTTTATTTCTAAAGGAAGTGCACATTTATGCCCGTGGTTATGTATTTTGTTATTTTTATAGTTTGTACTCATTTTTGTTATTGTCTGGAATGTCTGCACAGATTAGTGATTGGTTTTTCCTTTCGGTACAGTGGTCGTGTGCGTGTTCCAGGATGGTTGTGAAACAGGAATATTGCGCACGATCATGGGATCTAATGCGCACGACCACTGGTCGTGCGCCCCTGATCGTGCGCACTACTCTACGTTTTCTAGAATCAGCCTGGGGTAAGCGCACGATCACTGAACATACTGCGCACGACGACCGGTCATGCGTCACTGATCGTGTGCATTGATTCCTCTTTTCTGGAGTCCTATCTGGGTAATTGCACGATCATTGGACTTAGTGCGCACGACCACTGGTCGTGCGCCACTACTCGTGCGCATTATCCCAGTTCTTCTTCCTGTTATTCCATGCCAGTGCACACGAGCACAAAACATAGTGCGCACGACCACTGGTTGTGCGCCTGTGATCGTGTGCATTGTTCATTTCTGCTTTTGAATAAATAGTGCATGTCTCGCCCTAATCCGAAGATCTGGAGATCGCTCATTTTCCTCCGCCGTTTTCATCTTCGAGGAGGGATTCCGCCGTCCTCCTTCAATCTCCACACTAGGGAGGTGCTCCGGCCAAGCGTTTACCGCCAAATCCAAGACGGAGCTTCCTCTCGGCCTCCTCCATCATCTCTTGGGTTCATTTCAAGTTTCAACGCCATAGCCATCAAGCAAAGGGAAGCTTGCAACTTTCATCCGCTATCGTGAGACGAAGAAGACGGGCTATTGGAAGGTGGTGACAGCCCTTCTCTACCCTGGACGCAGTTGAGGACCGAGCTTGGACGCGGATTGACAACCCGACGACTCCAAGCGTGAATCCTCAGCAAGACTTCAGATTCGGTCGATCTCTTGACTTGTTCTTCCTTTATTGTTGTTTATGTGTTGTTGTAAACCTTATTTATAGATGATGTATGCTTATTTGTAAAATGTTCTTACAATTATGTCTATGTGATTGTTTGTGTTCGTTATTTACTTGAGGTGCGCCATATATCCATCCACCACCATCCACCCTTGCCGCACTAGCAATTTGATTGGCCCGCGAACAGACTCTTACTGTGGTTGGTTCGGTGAGTCGATCGCCGCGGGCTTGCTAGGGTAGGCAAGTGCACCTATCGCAAGTAGTACTCGATATTCGGGAGAATAACGAGGTCGTATTATTCCCGGGAACGGGTTGATTACCCTACTCCTCCGAAAACACTATTATTTTACCGAAATAGAAGTTGAAGGTTTTAAGTAAAATAGGAACGAAAATAGATTTTAAGAAAGTAGTAGATGAAGAGATAACTCCCGGTATCGAATTGCGCTACGATTAAAAATAGATTTGAATAACTAGATATCTAAAGTTTCAATTTAATTAATGCGGAAACTTGGCCGTGGAGGTTCAAAATAATGAGCTCACCTATCTCTAGGAATATCGCTCACCTAGACATTAAGGCTATTCGACCGGGCTCTCGTCCGACGAAGGATTCCCCTTAATGCCCGCAGTACGCTAAGAACCCCGCTATTGGGTGGGGAACCCAATCCGGTAGAGTTAGCGCGCCTCCTCTCTCGAGGGGTAGTGCGGAACTCTATCTACCCAGGGGTGATCTGTCCATATGCACGGCCTCTCGGCTAGCTAGCGTATGGATAACGGAAATATAGCCCACACATCGATATGTGGGTCTACGTGTCGTTAACCCGGGGTAAACCTTAAGTTTTTAATTAAATTGAAAAATTAGACATTTGGTTATTTAAACCATTTTGGATCCCAAAGCTCTTCGATACCGCGGGCTAAAAGCAATTAGCCACTCATCGGAATGGGGATAGCTTATATGTTTGGTTATGCGAGCGTCCTAAACTATTCGCTGAAAGGTTATAAAGAAAATAAGAAGAAAAGCAAAATAACCTAATTTTAGAAAAGTTATTACAAATAAACACACCCGCACTCATTCAAACATATAACAAAAGGAAGAAATAAAACTAAGTTACACATAAGAGAAAATTGCATAATTGACATTTGCAGGTCCCACTCAAACGAGTGGGGGCGAGAAATAAAAGCTGAAAATTGCATAATTGAAATTTGCAAGTCCCACTCAAACGAGTGGGGGCGGAAAATTAAAGCTGAAAATTACAAGTCCTACTCAAACGAGTAGGACTGAAATGAAAGCGAGTCCTACTCAAACGAGTAGGAGAAAATAAATGCGATTACAGGGCTTTCTTAAATATTTACATCAAAATAAAGTCCGACCATTTAACTCCTAGCGAGTAGGCGGAAAATCAAATCCAGCCATTTAACTCAAGTGAGTAGGCGGAAAAATAAAGAATGAAAATTACAAGTCCTACTCAAACGAGTAGGACTGAAAATACAGACCGGCCATTTAACTCAAGTGAGTAGGCGGAAAAATAAAACTACAAACACTTGCTTGAATCAAATCCAGCCAATTAACTCAAATGAGTAGGCGGAAAAGTAAAAATTACACACGCACTTTACTTGAATAAAATCCAGCCAATTAACTCAAGTGAGTAGGCGGAAAAATAAAAACAACACACGCACTCTACTTGAAAGTAACTACACACGCACTCGACATAAATAAACACACACACACACACACACACACACACACACACACTTGCATAATTTAACTTAGGAGCTGAAAAATATCTCATACACGCACACACTCGTGCTAAAATAATTGCAAAAATCAAAGTTATCGAAAAATTAAAATGACTGCATTTCTACCGCTGGAATGCAGTAGAAATGCATAAAAAGGCAAAATAAAAATTGTTTGAGCAAAAAGTTTTCAAATTAAAGTGAGAAAGGCAAGTGCCCGAAAAATTAAAACGATTACATTTTTACCGTTAGATTTTGATAGAAATGCTTAAAAAGAGAAAATAAAAATTGTTCGAGCGAAAATATTTTTTGTAAGTACTTAAAATGAAAGTTGTTGAAAAATAAAAATGACAATTTATACATTACTATAGCCTTGTAAAATGTTTTAAAAAGGGGGAGTAAGCTAAAAAGAAGCAATAGTTTTATAGTTAAAACAAAGTAAAAGCAAAGTTAAGAGGAATGAAAACTACCTTTTTAATGTTTTACAAGTTCATAAAAACGCATTTTGAAGCATGAAAATCCTAAGTCTAACCAAATTTAAAGAGTTTGAGAATGAAAACGGACATAATAACGGCTATAAATTTTGTTATAATTGAAAAGAAAACGAGAACATTTTCATTTTAAAACATGAAAGTGTATAAGATTGATGAAAAGGAGGCCTTTAGAGAAAATTCAGAGCATATAAGGATGAGAAAAATATCTATTTTATTAATAAAAGAAATTGATTACAGGAGCTTAAACAAACTAAATTCAAAAAGGGGGGAAAGAGAATCCTTACATAGCACTAAAGCAACTCTAACGGCAGCCCTTATACATCAAAATGGTTCGGATTTTTGGAACCCTGAACTCATACAGTAGCTGCCTTTTTATAGGCAAAAATTTCAAAGTACACGCCCTCCGACACGGGCGTGTCGGGGGTCATGTCACCACTATTTTACAGCAGAATTCGGCAATCTGACGGATTTGACGGCGATTTGACTTTCCGGCCGAAAACGCGGCGGTCACGCCCCAGGTCACGGGCGTGACGGTGGGCGTGTCGTTCGGCGCTTAAAGGCGATGTTGATTTCGGGATTCGCCGGCGGCATTTTGTCGGGCGGACACGGGCGTGGCGCACATCGGACACGGGCGTGTCCCTCTTGGGTTCGACGAACGTTGAGCGCGAAACATTGACCTGGCTGGCACGGGGCGTGTCGGGCTGCCACGGGCGTGTCGGACATCGGACACGGGCGTGTCCATCTTGGGTCGACGAACGTCGAGTTGAACTCGTCGAGCGGGATGGACACGGCTTGGTCACGCCCCGTGTCGGAGTGACACGGGCGTGTCGAATCATGGAACACGGGCGTGTCAGGCTTTCCTCTTCAAAATTGGCTTATTTTCGGGATTTTGAGCTGTCACGCCCTGGTCACGGGCGTGACCAATATGTCACGGGCGTGACATGTCATTTTTGGCAGATTTTGACTTTTTTTCCTGACAAATAAAATAAAACAAGTTAGTATAATATTTACAAAACTAGGAGCATTTTATTGAATAAAAATAAGTAGAAATGACAAAAATTAAATAAAACGACTTAAGTAATGTACATAAAAGTAGGTATATTTACAATTCATCAAATACCCCCATACTTAAGCTTTTGCTATTCCAGAGCAAAAGTTTGAGATGAACTTATAAGGAATAATAAAAAAAAATTCTAATTTTAGCTACCGCTTAATCAATTATAAGAGAGATCTAAATAAATAAACGGGGCGTAAGAGTTAAGTCCTAAATTTATGAAGATGATTTAAATAGCGCAAAAGTTTTGGCCAAAAGACTTCTTGACATAATCAAATATAAAGCAATAATTGTAATGGTTAGATTAACAAGAATAGTTTGAAATTATATGAACTTTTAGCATATAGGAGTTTTACTGGAAATAATGTAATTTACAAATTATGCTCTCAAAACGATTTTTGAATTAAATCTAGAATCGTGAAATTGACTAAGGGGGTTGATGTTGGTTTCTGAAGAGGGTTTTGATTTTTGAGGCGAGGTAATTTTTTCTCGAACCTCCATATTTTTTTTGGATTATTAGGAAAACGAAATCTTATTTTCCTAATGTTGATTTTTTTTCAACTTCATAATAAATGTTAACCCAATGTATATGTGTAGGAGTAATGAATTTTATCGTCTTACTCCATAGCATATAATCTTTTTAATCTATTGGGTGCCTATGTTTACGGAATGAAATCTTATTCCCATTGACATAGGATCTTTTAAGGATAACAATTTTATCATGCCAAGTCGGTCATGATAAGGACGGTGAGAAAAGAAAACTAGATTTTTTATTAAAAAAAACAATTTTGAGAGCAACCTTAATAAATTGTAAGTTCCAATTTTTCAGAAAGCTAAAAGTAAACATAATTGAATCCTATAATCGTTATTTTCTAACATAATACACGTGCTCCTATCAATGAAAAATTAGAAGTAGTGCCTAAAACGAGTTCGCTATTTTTAACAAAGGATAATGAATTCTTTAAAACTTAATCCCGAATATTTAAATTTTTCAATCAATAATTAACAAACGAATAACAAACAAAGAATTAATAAAATTCACATATAAATAAACTCAAAGCAAAATTTTGGATAGCAAGAAAATTAAGGATGGTATATTTGATTTATTGTTTCAAAATATTGTTTTTGGTTTTTGGATAGCATAATTTTTTGGGGGTTTTTGTTTTATATTTTTTTTTTGGTTTTTGGATAGCATAATTTTTTTTGGGGGGTTTTGTTTTATATTTTTTTGTGTGTTTTTTTTGTTTCAAAATATTTTTGGTTGTTTTTGTTTTGCGGAGAGTGCGAGAAAAAGAAACGGTATTCAAAAATTTATTATTTACAAAAATAGGTACACAGATTTTTACAAAATGAAACTAAAAATGTTTTTGGAATTTTGGTTTTATAATTTTTTTTTTGGGGGTTTTGGTTTAAAAAGACATAAAACAAAAACATTTTGAAGACGGAAAACAAAAACATTTTAAAGACAGAAAAGAAAAGAAAAAAAAACTTAGGTTTTTGGGATTGACGCGGCCCTTGAGCGTACATCCCAAATTAAATGCAGACTCACATTCGCTATCAAAGACAAAATTTGATTCCTTTTCCAAGAGGCGAGTAAGCGACTTTGTTATTTTTGAAAAATCTTGAATAAAACGCCTATAAAAGCCCGCGTGCCCTAAGAAACTCCTAATAGATTTAACATTGGAAGGCGGGGGAAGTTTTTCTATAATTTCAACTTTGGCCTTATCGACCTCCATCACCTTAGACGAAATCATATGGCCGAGAACCAAACCTTCTCGAACCATAAAGTTACATTTTTCCCAATTTAAAACAAGATGCGTGTCCTCGCATCGCTGAAGGACACGGTCTAAATTACGAAGACAGGACAGGAAAGAGCTTCCGAAAACAGATAAGTCATCCATAAAGACTTCCATAATGTCTCCTACTAACTCGCCAAAGATCGCCAACATACATCTTTGGAATGTAGAAGGCGCGTTGAAAGGCCAAATGGCATTCTTCGATATGCGAAGGTACGAAACGGGCAGGTAAAAGTTGTTTTCTCTTGGTCATCGGGGGAAATGGGGATTTGGAAAAACCCCGATAATCCATCGAGAAAACAAAAATACGGATGACCGGACAAATGCTCTAAAATTTGGTCTAAAAATGGTAGTGGGAAATGATCCTTACGGGTGGCGTCATTTAGTTTTCTACAATCGATGCACACCAGCCAACCCATAACAGTACGAGTTGGGACGAGTTCATTGTGCTCATTCTCCACTACGGTAAGACCGCCCTTTTTGGGCACCACGTGAATGGGACTAACCCACGTACAATCCGATATGGGATAAATAATCCCCGCATCTAATAATTTAATAATTTCGGCCTTAACGACGTCTTTCATGTTTGGGTTAGGACGTTGCTGCGGCTGAATAATTTTGCGGCAATTATCTAGAAGGAAAATCTTATGGGTGCAGAAAGACGGGTTAATCCCTTTGAGATCAGAAATTTGCCAAGCAATTGTGTGGCGATGTTTAAGCAAAACTCCCAATAAATCGGAAGTCTCCGATTCGCTCAAATGCAAAGAAATGATAACAGAGAGTGTATTATCGTTCCCCAAAAAGGCGTATTTGAGTGAATCGGGTAGGGGTTTGAGTTCAAGGTAGGGCGGTTCTTCTAACGAGGTTTTAATTCCTATGTCTTTCTTACCAATTGGTTCGAAAGGCAAGTCTATAGAGGTATCCTCATCGCAGTTAAAATTTTCGAGCGCAAAAAGATCGTCGTTTAAAAACATAGACTCAAAAATAGGGGAAGAACAATCTCCGATATATGTGTCTAAATTATAACAAAAGTCATCGCTCGATGATGAGTCTCCTATGGAGGGATTAATAGAGAAAGTAACTTCGTCATCTCCTACCCGAAGGAGGAGACGACCGTTACTGACATCAACTAATGCGCGGGAGGTGGCGAGAAAAGGGCGACCGAGTATAATTGGTACATCGGTGTCCTTCTCGATGTCCAAGATGACGAAGTCTACCGGAAAGATAAACTTATCAACTCGGACAAGTACGTCCTCCACTATCCCGACGGGAAACTTAACCGAGAGATCCGCTAGTTGGATTCGCATTTTAGTAGGGGCCGGAGTGCCCAAACCTAATTTTTGAAAGAGCGAGAACGACATCAAATTAATGCTCGCGCCTAAATCTGCAAGAGCGTATTTTACTAATATTTTGCCAAAAAGGCATGGGATGGAAAACCGTCCCGGGTCATTTCTTTTTAGGGGCAATTTATTAGTAAGAGCCGCTGAGCAGTCAGCATTAAGAGAAATATGCGAAATATTTTCTAATTTTTGTTTATTGGAAAGAAGTTGTTTTAGGTATTTCGCATATTTAGGCATTTGAGAGAGTGCCTCGCAGAAGGGAACATTAATATGAATTTGTTTTAATAATAAAATAAATTTTTCAAATTGCGCGTCCTTACGCTCACTATTAAGTTTATGCGGATACGCCAAGGGCGTTTTAATAATTTTTTTCATTTAAAATTTGTGAAATTGCGCGTCCGTTTTGGATCGATCACCTCCTTTCCGCTACGGTGGGTTATAGCGTTGATATTTTCCCGCGGATTGGGCTCCGTGTTTCCCGGCAGTGCCCCGAGCGCGCGCTCGGACATCATTCGCGCTAGCCGTCCAACCTGGAGTTCTAAGTTTTTTAGCGATCCGGTGATGTTCCGGATATTTGACTCGTTGGAAGCTATATATTTAGAAAAATTATCCTCCATCGGGGAGGGTTTTGGAAGAGGGGGAGGCGGTAGAAATCCAGGCGCGAAAGAATTTGGCGGGCGCTGCGCATTATTCGGATTGCTCCATGAGAAGTTGGGGTGGTTCCTCCAACCCGGATTATAGTTATTGCTATAAGGGTTGTTATTGGGGTTGAAGGAAGGTCGCCCAGCATTTCCCACGTAGTCTACGAATTCATTTGCTACGCCGGCATTAGGGGGAATAGCCCAAGGAGGAGTGGTGGAGGCAGCAGACATCTCCGCCACCCGCTTCGTCAGCCTTTCAACTTGAAGGGCTAAGTGGGCAGTGGCATCCACTTCGAAGAGGCCAGCCGCCTGCTTGGGACGTCCCCGAGGGACGTTCCACTGGTAGGCGTTCATAGCCATCTCTTCAATAAGAGCTTGGGCAGCCTCGGGGGTCTTATTATTCAAGGTACCCCCGACAGCCGCGTCAATCATTTGACGCGTCTGATAATTAAGCCCATTGTAGAAGATTTGGACTTGCAACCACGCAGGCAGCGCGTGGTGCGGACACTTGCGGAGGAATTTCTTAAAGCGCTCCCAAGTCTCAAAAAGAGACTCAGAATCGTTCTGCACGAACGAAGAAATGTCCGCCCGCAACTTTGCAGTTTTGGCGGGCGGAAAATACTTCGTTAAGAACCGCTCCGCAAGCTCAGCCCAGGTGGTGATACATCCTCGTGGGAGGGAATTCAACCACGCCTTAGCTTTGGATATGAGGGAGAATGGAAAAAGGCGCAAACGAATAGCGTCATCAGTGATGCCATTAATCTTAAAAGTATCGCAAATCTCCAAGAAACTAGACAAATGAACGTTCGGGTCCTCATCCGGCTGTCCATCGAACTGCACGGCATTTTGGATCATTTGGATAACGCTTGATTTGATCTCAAAATTATTGTTCGCCACCGTCGGGCGGACAATACTGGACCCAGTATCGTCCAAATTTGGTCGGGCGTAATATGACATTGTACGCTCAAGGGCCCCGTTCGGATTGCTCCATGAGAAGTAGTCGAACAGACTCTTACTGTGGTTGGTTCGGTGAGTCGATCGTCGCGGGCTTGCTAGGGTAGGAAAGTGCACCTATCGCAAGTAGTACTCGATATTCGGGAGAATAACGAGGTCGTATTATTCCCGGGAACGGGTTGATTACCCCTACTCCTCCGAAAACACTATTATTTTACCGAAATAGAAGTTGAGGATTTTAAGTAAAATAGGAACGAAAATAGATTTTAAGAAAGTAGTCGATGAAGAGATAACTCCCGGTATCGTATTGCGCTAGGATTAAAAATAGATTTGAATAACTAGATATCTAAAGTTTCAATTTAATTAATGCGGAAACTTGGCCGTGGAGGTTCAAAATAATGAGCTCACCTATCTCTAGGAATATCGCTCACCTAGACATTAAGGCTATTCGACCGGGATCTCGTCCGATGAAGGATTCCCCTTAATGCCCGCAGTACGCTAAGAACCCCACTATTGGGTGGGGAACCCAATCCGGTAGAGTTAGCGTGCCTCCTCTCTCGAGGGGTAGTGCGGAACTCTATCTACCCAGGGGTGATCTGTCCATATGCACGGCCTCTCAGCTAGCTAGCGTATGGATAACGGAAATAGAGCCCACACATTGATATGTGGGTCTACGTGTCGTTAACCCGGGGTAAACCTTAAGTTTTTAATTAAATTGAAAAATTAGACATTTGGTTATTTAAACCATTTTAGATCCCAAAGCTCTTCGATACCGCTAGCTAAAAGCAATTAGCCACTCATCGGAATGGGGATAGCTTATATGTTTGGTTATGCGAGCGTCCTAAACTATTCGCTGAAAGGTTATAAAGAAAATAAGAAGAAAAGCAAAATAACCTAATTTTAGAAAAGTTATTACAAATAAACACACCCGCACTCATTCAAACATATAACAAAAGGAAGAAATAAAACTACGTTACACATAAGAGAAAATTGCATAATTGACATTTGCAGGTCCCACTCAAACGAGTGGGGGCGGGAAATAAAAGCTGAAAATTGCATAATTGAAATTTGCAAGTCCCACTCAAACGAGTGGGGGCGGAAAATTAAAGCTGAAAATTACAAGTCCTACTCAAATGAGTAGGACTGAAATAAAAGCGAGTCCTACTCAAACGAGTAGGAGAAAATAAATGCGATTACAGGCCTTTCTTAAATATTTACATCAAAATAAAGTCCGACCATTTAACTCCTAGCGAGTAGGCGGAAAATCAAATCCAGCCATTTAACTCAAGTGAGTAGGCGGAAAAATAAAGAATGAAAATTACAAGTCCTACTCAAACAAGTAGGACTGAAAATACAGACCAGCCATTTAACTCAAGTGAGTAGGCGGAAAAATAAAAACTACAAACACTTGCTTGAATCAAATCCAGCCAATTAACTCAAATGAGTAGGCGGAAAAGTAAAAATTACACACGCACTTTACTTGAATAAAATCCAGCCAATTAACTCAAGTGAGTAGGCGGAAAAATAAAAACAACACACGCACTCTACTTGAAAGTAACTACTCACGCACTCGACATAAATAAACACACACACACACACACACACTTGCATAATTTAATTTAGGAGCTGAAAAATATCTCATACACGCACACACTCGTGCTAAAATAATTGCAAAAATCAAAGTTATCGAAAAATTAAAATGACTGCATTTCTACCGCTGGAATGCAGTAGAAATGCATAAAAAGGCAAAATAAAAATTGTTTGAGCAAAAAGTTTTCAAATTAAAGTGAGAAAGGCAAGTGCCCGAAAAATTAAAACGTTTACATTTTTACCGTTAGATTTTGATAGAAATGCTTAAAAAGAGAAATAAAAATTGTTCGAGCGAAAATATTTTTTGTAAGTACTTAAAATGAAAGTTGATGAAAAATAAAAATGACAATTTATACATTACTATAGCCATGTAAAATGGTTTAAAAAGGGGGAGTAAGCTAAAAAGAAGAAATAGTTTTATAGTTAAAACAAAGTAAAAGCTAAGTTAAGAGGAATGAAAACTACCTTTTTAATGTTTTACAAGTTCATAAAAACGCAATTTGAAGCATGAAAATCCTAAGTCTAACCAAATTTAATGAGTTTGAGAATGAAAACGGACATAATAACGACTATAAATTTTGTTATAATTGAAAAGAAAACGAGAACATTTTCATTTTAAAACATGAAAGTGTATAAAATTGATGAAAAGGAGGCCTTTAGAGAAAATTCAGAGCATATAAGGATGAGAAAAATATCTATTTTATTAATAAAAGAAGTTGATTACAGGAGCTTAAACAAACTAAATTCAAAAAGGGGGGAAAGAGAATCCTTACATAGCACTAAAGCAGCTCTAACGGCAGCCCTTATACATCAAAATGGTTCGGATTTTTGGAACCCTGAACTCATACAGTAGCTGCCTTTTTATAGGCAAAAATTTCCAAGTACACGCCCTCCGACACGGGCGTGTCGGGGGGCGTGTCAGCACTATTTTACAGCAGAATTCGGCGATCTGATGGATTTGACGGCGATTTGACTTTCCGGCCGAAAACGCGGCGGTCACGCCCCAGGTCACGGGCGTGACGGTGGGCGTGTCGTTCGGCACTTAAAGGCGATGTTGAATTCGGGATTCGCCGGTGGCAGTTTGTCGGGCGGACACAGGCGTGGCGCACATCGGACACGGGCGTGTCCCTCTTGGGTTCGACGAACGTTGAGCGCGAAACATTGACCTGGCTGGCACGGGGCATGTCGGGCTGCCACGGGCGTGTCGGACATCGGACACGGGCGTGTCCATCTTGGGTCGACGAACGTCGAGTTGAACTCGTCAAGCGGGATGGACACGGCTTGGTCACGCCCCGTGTCGGAGTGACACGGGCGTGTCGAATCATGGAACACTGGCGTGTCAGGCTTTCCTCTTCAAAATTGGCTTATTTTCGGGATTTTGAGCTGTCACGCCCTGGTCACGGGCGTGACCAATATGTCACGGGCGTGACATGTCATTTTTGGCAGATTTTGACTTTTTTTCCTGACAAATAAAATAAAACAAGTTAGTATAATATTTACAAAAATAGGAGCATTTTATTGAATAAAAACAAGTAGAAATGACAAAAAATTAAATAAAACGACTTAAGTAATGTACATAAAAGTAGGTATATTTACAATTCATCACAATTGCTAGTGGCGTGCGTTGCGAAGAGATGCTTACGACCCTCATTCTGCCATTCTCATCACCTCATCCGCGAGCCTACTCTTCCATCCGCCTAGCGATTCGGTGCATAGCAGCCCGACTAGTCTTCCATCCCGCCTGGCGAAGCATCGCATAGCGGCGTTGCATAGGAGTATTTGTTAGCCCTTTTATTTTCTGTTTCCGCAAACATCAAAACCCCCATCGTTACCGCCGACTTAAGGACTTCAATCTCAAGTCCTCCTTGAAATTAACTCCACCTTACTGTGTTCCTTGTGAGATCGATACTTGGGAAAACCCCCATTTTATATTACTTGTGCGACCGGTTCACTGCCGTGATCTTAAGCATCAATAAGAAGAGAATCAAACTCTGTAGCATGATCACTTCTGATTAATACAACATAAGTAGTGTACTCAATCTGTATGATCCTGAGAAAATCTGTAAGAACTTTAAAGGTATCTGACTTAGATCTCAGAAAGGACACCAAAGTGACCCTTGAGAAGTCATCTACAATAACTAAAGTGTAGGATTTCCCTCCTAGGCTTTGCACAACAATGGGTCCAAACAGATCCATGTGTAGCAAGTACAAAATCCTAGGTGAATCACTTTTATTAACTGACTTAAAGCTAGTTTTAGTTTTCTTGCCTAGTTGAAAAGCCTTACAAAGCCCTTCTTTCTTGTAGGGACCAGAAGGTAAGTCTCTTACAAGACTGTCTTTAGATAACCTAACAATGTTTTTCATGTTAACATGACCTAGCCTTTTATGCCATAATTCATTCTGAGTACTAACTATATTGAGTAGGCAGATATCTGAATTAGTAGAGTAGAAATTAACTAAGTAGATGGTGCCTTGTCTATTTCCAATTAAAACAATTTGTTTTTTTATTAGAGATAGTGCAGGACGTTGAGTTAAAGTGTACCTGATAACCTTCATCACATAATTGACTTATGGAGATGAGGTTATGTTTGAGTCCTTTGACATATGTCACTTTCTTGAAGGTGACAGCTCCAATTTTCACTTCTCCATAATCTTTTGACTGGCCACACTTTGAATCACCAAAGATTACCTTTGGCCCCAGCTTGGACTTATAGTTGATTAGGTTATCCTTGCTGTCAGTAATGTGTTTGGAGCATCCACTGTCCAGGTACCAAGTTTTTTTATTCACTGGACAACCCTTTTCCTGCTGTAAAAACAGTTAGTTGTTCTTGACCAAGGTTACGGGTCCTTTATATTGTTGATATGAAAAACTAGATATTACAGAAAATTCTTGTTGAGATTTGTATTCTAGAGGATGATATCTTCTTGGTGAAATTATCCAGTCAGCTAATTGATTAAATGGTTTTCTGGATTTAATAGAATTGTTGTTATAGTTATAATTTTTGTTAAGTCTTTCTGGGTTCGACGAACTATTGTGAGTTCGTCAACCAGAGTTCGACGAATTATGATGAGATCGTCAATCACTACCCAGAGAAAGAACATAGACATTTTCTGTGCCCCACATTCGTCGATCTCTGCTCGACGAACCATACAAAGTTCGTCGATCGCAGTTAGACGAATAATTATAGCATATGTTTGCGTTCAGAGTTCGTCGACTAGAGTTCGACGAACTGGACACATTTCGCCGATCTGGGTTCGACGAAATCTGCTGAACTTTGTTTTTACTTATTTTCTAGTTTCGATTATTTTGATTTTTAAGGTTTGGCATTTCTTCTGTGATCTGTTTGTTAGTTATTATCTCTTTGCCTTTAGCAGAAACAAACTTGATGGGGGTTGACAAAATATTCGTCTTGAGAATAGGGGGCAAACTTGATGAAGCACCCAAGCCCAGCTTGCCATTCAGTCTGGCATTTACAGTGCTTGTTGAAAGTCCACCTAGTGTCAACTACCTTCACCTATGGGGGGGGAATATGTGACGTGCAGCGTTTTTTCGGAATTAAAATTGTACCTGCACACGAACATAAAACGACACAGCAAAGAAGGTACATAAGCAATTTATAGTGGTTCCCCGATTTGGGTACATCCACTTTCCCCCTTCGACCTATCTCCCAACAAGGGACGACTCGGTCTCTTCACCAACAGGATTGAAATCCAATCCTTGCACTATCGGAAGGAACCCTTCCACACGTAGGAGTCAACACTCCCACAACACGGGTTGCACCCAACCCTTACAACTAGGAACCAACGTTCCTTTACAACAAAAGTAAAACTAGAAAGTACAAGAAATACAAACTACTTTCGGATACTAAGGTGTCCCTCTGTGTTCAAGAAGTCACGAAGAGTCCACAACCCTAGATCTCACTTGGAGAGAATCTCCCCGAAACCGGCGGCGACAAGAAGAGTGGCGGCTTGGTTCTCGGGATCGGCGGCGACAACGGTGTGCGGCTACTGTACTTTGGAGATCCAGTCTTCGTAGCAAAGCTAGCAAGGTCTTCTAACGGTCACACTAGGATCAATCGTCTCGATCGATTCGGATGGGGAAGATTTTCCCGATCAACAAATCAAGAGACAAGAGATCTCTGGATAGACGCGCGAGACGCTATGCTTGGCTAAGCTTCTGTCGCCGGGAGATCTGGAAGAATCTCGATCAAAAGCAGCGACCAACTAGCACGAGCGGCGACGGCGGCGGCGGAGCAGTATCGCGATTTAGGTCAAGGTCGGCTGCTGTGCTTCGTCTTTTTCTGTGTATCTTTACAGTTCAAAATACGCGTATATTTATACGGTGGAAATACTCCATTATAACCGTTAAGGGTCCCACCTGAAGAAACCCTAACCCCGGTTCAAAACAGCGCCCGCGGCAGAGTCCGGTCCAGCGGGATCCAGAATTCGCCCAAGTCAAAATCGGCGAGAATCGAAGGTGAGTCTCGTCGAATCGTCGAGAATCAAAGATGATTCTCGACGATTCGGCGAGAATCAAAGATGATTCTCGACGATTCGGCGAGAATCAAAGATGATTCTCGTCAAAGTTGACTTGGTTGCACGCACTGTTTTCGCCGAAAGGAGACAGCGAGAATCAGCTAGTGATTCTCGACGATTCGGCGAGAATCACTAGTGATTCTCCCCGAATCGGCGAGAATCACTTGGTGATTCTCGTCGATTAGCACTTAGACGATTTTTCATCTATCCGCCCATGGACTGCTCTTTGACCCATCCTTGCTCCTTGTCTGCTCTTGCATGATCACGGCCCTGTACTTGAATAAAAGTACACTCCAATAGAGAGAGTACACGTAGGCCAACACACTGATCTGCTCAACGAGGGATTACGTCGTGCAGACCCGTGTATATTGACCTACTGCACCCTGACATTGGTGTGCACTAAGCGTGGAAAGACTGCAAGCACAACTTGAAATATTTTATCAAATACATTGTCTATTTACCTTAGCTTCTTCAGGGGCTTCTTCAAATCAGGTACGTTGTGGATACAATACCCAACAATCTCCCCCTATTTGAAGAAGCTTAAACCATACAAGCTAAGGTGAATAAGGCGTATGGGAACGAAAATCATAACCTTGAAATTGAGTTGAGAGAGATATTCATTACCAAGACCAATTTGAGAGAAAACTGGGAGCCACCTTAGCCTTAGCTGAGAGGGTAATCTCCCCCTTTTCGGCTTCTACAAATCGGGGTCTGTAGCATTTGACCCCTGGCTCCCCCTCAGTTCTTGCACCTGTGCTCACCCTAGAGTTCCTGGAAAAGCCTCCCCCTAGATGCACGAGCATGGAGCTTCTGTAGTCTTCATTCCTCATAGTTTAGCATCCCCAATTCAGTTTTGAAAAGACTGAACTTGGCTTCATCTAAGGGCTTTGTGAAAATGTCTGCAATCTGCTTGTCCGTGGGGACATAACAGAGAGAGATGTCCTTGTTCTCCACGTGCTCCCGAATGAAGTGGTAGCGCACTTCAATATGATTCGTTCTGCTGTGCGATACCGGATTGTTGGCAATTGCAATTGCACTGGAGGAGTCGCAGTACATTGGTACTTCCTTGAACTGAAGGTCGTAGTCGGCTAACTGGTTTCTGATCCATAGGAGTTGTGCGCAACAGCTGCCTGCCGAGATGTACTCAGACTCTGCTGTGGAGGTAGCTACACAATTCTGCTTCTTGCTGTTCCATGAGATAAGCCTTCTTCCGAGGAATTGACATGTCCCGGAAGTTCTTTTCCTGTCATCCCTACTCCCTGCAAAATCAGCATCTAAAAAACCTATTAGCTCGACATCATTGTTTCTCAGTTACCACAGGCCAAGATTGGGAGTACCTTTAAGGTATCTTAGAATTCGCTTTGCAGCGACATAGTGAGATTCCTTAGTGTTCACCTGATATCTGGCACAGACACATGTGGAGAACATGATATCTGGTCTACTGGCAGTAAGGTAGAGCAGGGATCCAATGATGCTTCTGTATTTGGTTTCATCGAAAGGTTTGCCTTTCTCATCCTTATCCAGAGACATAGTGGATCCCATTGGAGTCCTCATAAGAGGTTGCACTCTCCATGCCGAATTTCTTGAGGAGTTCATTTGTGAACTTCGTCTGAGAGATGAAGATTCCATCCTCAGACTGTTTCACTTGAAGTCCCAAGAAATACTTTAGCTCTCCCATACTGCTCATTTCAAACTTTCCTTGCATAAGTTTGGAAAACTTTTTACAAAGATTGTTGTCCGTTGAGCCGAATATTATGTCATTGACATAGATTTACACCAACAAAATCTTGCGTTTGACTTCCCTGAGAAACAATGTCTTATCTATTTTACCTCTAGAGAACTTGTTCTCAAGAAGAAAACTAGATAAAGTCTCATACCAAGCTCGTGGAGCTTGTTTTAAACCATATAAAGCTTTATTAAGAAAATATACATGATTGGGATAAGTAGGATTGACAAAACCTGGGGGTTGAGCGACGTATACTTCCTCTTTCAGGTCTCCGTTCAAGAATGCTGATTTCACATCTATTTGATAGACTGTGAATCCTTTGTGCGAAGCGTATGCCAGGAACAGTCTGAAGGCCTCGAGCCTTGCCACTGGTGCAAAGGTCTGGTCGAAGTCAATCCCCTCCTCCTGTCTGTAACCTTGAGCCACCAGCCTGGCCTTGTTCTTTATGATGACACCATGTTCATCCAGTTTGTTTCTGAAGATCCACTTGTGTCAATCACATTCTGCTTGTGTGGTCTGGGAACCAGCGTCCAAACGTTGCAACGTTCGAATTGATGTAATTCATCTTGCATGGCCAGAATCCATGCCGCATCTTTGTTCGCCTCGTCGAACTTCTTTGGCTCAACCTGTGACAGGAAGCTAAGATGCAAAATTTCGTTAATAGTACCTCTTCGAGTTCTGACACCGACACGAGGATCTCCGATGATCTGATCTCTAGGATGATCCCTCACATGCCGGAGCTCTAGAAGTCTGGCGTCTGGAGCTTCGACTACTTCTTGGGCTTCTCCTTCTTCTATGAGATTTGTTCCATTTTGATCTTCAACAATCCCAGATGATGTGGAGGTGGAAACTTTGACGTACTTAGGAGTTTCATCTTTAGCGGTCTCATCGAGATCCAGCTGTTCAAGTCGTGCACCTGCATCTTCAAGAATACCACTGGAAGAATTGCTGTTAAGCAAGCTTCCTTCATCAAATACAACATTAATTGATTCTTCTACCACTAGGGTTTTCTTATTGAAGACCCTATAAGCCCGACTGTGGGAACTATAGCCCATGAATATGCCTTCGAAGCATTTTTCACCAAATTTAGTACGCGGATACTTCCCATTATTCAGTACATAGCATCTGCAACCAAAGATCCTCAAGTAGGACATGGTTGGTTTCCTGCCTCTCAGTAGCTCATAGGGTGTCTTACGATGATGCTTGTTGATCAATGCCCGGTTTTGTACATGACAAGTTGTATTGACAGCCTCTGCCCAGAAGTATTCTGGGAGAGAAGCCTCTTTCAACATTGTCGTGCAGGATTCAATGAGAGTTCTATTTCTCCTCTCCCCAACTCCATTTTGCTGAGGAGTGCGCGGGGAGTAAAACTCATGAAAGATGTCTTGTTCTTCACAAAACTCTGTCATAGCACCAGATTCGAATTCTGTTCCATGGTCACTTCTGATTATGACCACTGGGCAGTTAAATTCGTTCTGAACCTGCTTGACAAAACTAGTGAAGATGTCAAATGTATCCGACTTTCGTTTTAAGAAGAACACCCATGTAAACCGAGAATGATCATCAACTATCACTAGCGTATAGGACTTGCCTCCCAAGCTATGAACTTGCATTGGACCAAACAAGTCCATATGTAGAAGTTAAAGACATCGGGAAGAGTCTTTGTCTGCAATGCTCTTAAAGGTAGCCCGAGTCTGTTTGCCCATCTGGCATGCAGGACAGGGGCTATCTTTGATGCACTTGATAACGGGAGCATCCCTTACTAAGTTTTTAGAAAACGGCATACTAATTGTTTTGAAATTAATATGTGTCAATCTCTTGTGCCATTGTTCACAAAGAGATGCACTGCCTGTTGTCACAAGGCATACGGGGGTAGATGAATCTAAACTGAGAAAATTTAAGCAGAAGATATTTCTGCTCCTAGTGCCTGATAATACCGTCTCAGAAGAGGTACGTGAAATTATCAGACATTTATCCTTGCAAAACTTAACATCATAACCTTTGTCACATAACTGACTTACACTGATCAGGTTATGGTTTAACCCTTCAACATAAGCCACGTCGGTGATAGAGATTATACCGTTGGAAATCATACTGTAACCTCTGGTGTCTCCTCGATCTGACCCTCCAAAGATGACTTTGGGTCCATTCTCGACTGGAGTGTAATCACGCAGCAGGCTTCTTGTCCCAGTCATGTGCCGGGAGCATCCACTGTCCAAGTACCAGATTGGCGTTTTGGTGGCCTTTGGACATTCCTGCAAAACAAAATTAATTTCCCATAGGAACCCAATCGAACTTGGTTCCTAGATTTTTGGTTAGCATACTCCCCCTTGGTTAGTTAACCTTACGAGTGGTCGGCCTCGCATAGCTAACATAGGGAGTCTCGTTATACCTCGGATTAAACCAACAATCCACGGCAAAGTGACCGACTTTGCCACAACACCAACAGTCAAATCTATTGTACCTCTTCCTAGGCTCCTGCTTTTCCCTGGGAATGGTGGGTACAGCTGGGGCCTTGGATCTGGAGGTGGAGGCCTCATAGTGATTGCAGTCACATGACTTCTTCACCTTCTGTTTCGTCAGTATAACAGGCTTGACTCTTGGTGCCTGCTTTCCATTATGGCCGCTAGAGAATTGACCATAATTTCCCATGTGGATTTCCTCATAAGGTGCCTTGAAGGCACTCTCACCGAAGTTCCGGGGAAAGGTCCAACCATCATATCGGCTCTTTGGCTTTGCAACCGAAGGCCGGAAATGATGACCAAAGGTTGATTCAAAGTCATGTTGGTTGCAAGGAAAGCTAGGCTTTCTGAACGCAACAGGACTGAGCGGAGCCTTTCCCTTTTCAGCAGCAGAGGCCTTCTTGGCGGCCTTATTCTTCCTCTGGTTCCTGTTTCTCCTGGATGAGGAACCAGATACCCCTACATGCCCCAAGCCAGCTCCTTTGGCCTGAGCAGAGAAGGTATCAACAACTAGAAGAACTGTTTTTAGCATAGAGAAGCTCTTGAAAAACTTCCTTTCTGCCGCAAGTTGTTCTTCCAACTTGTCGACTTCCTCCTGCTTAAGATCAAGGAGCTTAAGAGACTCTGAGTGCTTTGAAGTCAGGTCAAGGTACTCCTATCGGAGAGAGATCAAACTGGTGATCTCTTCCCTTAGGGAGACACTCTCACCCTTAAGGAATTTCACTTCCTTTTTCTCAGCCTTCAATCTCTTACGGCACTCCTCGAAAGTGTTGAGCAGAAGCTCATACTTCTCGAGGAGCTCCGCTTCACGGGCCGAAAGGCTATCCTCAGGGTCATCATCCTGAGACTCAGGATCAGATTCAGAGTCGGAGAGAGGGGTGTGAGCTTTTACCTTCCCAGTAAATGGGGGGCATTCTCCTTCTGAGTCGGAGCGACCCACCAGCCCGAAGTAGGCTTCCTCATCATCACTGGAGTCTGAGGAATCAGACTCACTCAGTGTCTTTGGCCTTTTGGCGATGTAGCTCCGCTCTTTCTTCTTATCTCTAGAGGATTTGTACTCCTCTCCTTTCCCTTTTTCTCTCTTGCCTTGGTAGCAGTCGGCCACGACGTGTCCTGGCTTATTGCATCCAAAACAAATAATGTCAGAGGAGCGATGTTTGTTCGGTTTAGAAGCATACCTGTCAGAAGAATAATTTTTCTTCTGATGCCTGGAGGAGGAGCCGTCTTTCTTTCTTTGATTCCTCATCTTGAGGAACTTCTTGAATTCTCGGGTGATGAGGGAGAAAATCCTCCTCAGACAGCTCTGAGCTGGAGGAGCATGGCTCGGAGTCCTCCTCCTCATCCTTTTTCCTAGCACGGTATGAAACCGCACCCTTGCCTTTTCTGGAGTGAATGGCTTTTAGAGCCACAGTCTTTTCTTTGGCTGCAGCCTTCTCTGCTTCTTCTTCTGCTTTCCTGGTGTTCAGTTGAAGCTCATAGGACATCAGCTTCCCAAACAGAATTTGCGGGTCTGTTTCAGCTAGTCTGCCAAACTCTCGGATGGCGCAGATCTTTGTGTCCCATTCCTTAGTAAGGGACCTAAGGAATTTATCATTAAGTTCACCATCAGTGAACACTCTTCCATATCCTTTGAGGGCATTGACAATCTTGAGGAAGTTCTCGAAGGTGACTCCGATCTCTTCCTTAGGCCCTTGTCTGAAGGCCTCATATTTCTGGTTCAGAAGGGATCTCCGATCATCCCTCACTTCATCAGTGCCCTCCATTAGGATAATCATGCAGTGCCAGATCTCCTTTGCTGTCCTGCAATTGCAGAAGTTCTGCATCATTGAGTCATCGACCGCGCTGACCAGAATGTTCTGCGCCTTCTTGTCAAGTCCCACCAGCACCATCTCGTCCTTGTCCATTTCAGAAAGTTTCTTTGGCACTTTCTTGGTAGGATCTATGGTGGAGACCTTAGTGGGGACATAAGGTCCATCCTCCACGATCATGAAGAGTCGAGGATCAACTGCTTCCATGTAGAACCTGATCCTTTCCTTCCAGATAGGAAAGTTGAGCCTGGTGCACACTGGGATCTTGCCTGTGAACTTGAGCCCGTCCATAGTAGATGTTTGCCTTCTTCTTGACACTAGCGGCAGGATTCTACTCAAGGTGTTAACCTTTTTGATGAGAAACCTCGCTCTGATAGCACTTGAAAGTCCACCTAGTGTCAACTACCTTCACCTATGGGGGGGGGGGGGGAATAGGTGACGTGCAGCGTTTTTGCGGAATTAAAATTGTACCTGCACACGAATATAAAACGACACAGCAAAGAAGGTACACAAGCAATTTATAGTGGTTCCCCGATTTGGGTACATCCACTTTCCCCTTCGACCTATCTCCCAACAAGGGATGACTCGGTCTCTTCACCAACAGGATTGAAATCCAATCCTTGCACTATCGGAAGGAACCCTTCCACACGTAGGAGTCAACACTCCCACAACACGGGTTGCACCCAACCCTTACAACTAGGAACCAACGTTCCTTTACAACAAAAGTAAAACTAGAAAGTACAAGAAATACAAACTACTTTCGGAGACTAAGGTGTCCCTCTGTGTTCAAGAAGTCACGAAGAGTCCACAACCCTAGATCTCACTTGGAGAGAATCTCCCCGAAACCGGCGGTGGCAAGAAGAGCGGTGGCTTAGTTCTCGGGATCGGCGGCGACAACGGTGTGCGGCTGCTGTACTTTGGAGATCCAGTCTTCGTAGCAAAGCTAGCAAGGTCTTCCAACGGTCACACTAGGATCAATCATCTCGATCGATTCGGATGGGGAAGATTTTCCCGATCAACAAATCAAGAGACAAGAGATCTCTGGATAGACGCGCGAGACGCTATGCTTGGCTAAGCTTCTGTCGTCGGGAGATCTGGAAGAATCTCGATCAAAAGCAGCGACCAACTAGCATGAGCGGCGACGGCGGCGGCGGAGTAGTATCGCGATTTAGGTCAAGGTCGGCTGCTGTGCTTCGTCTTTTTCTGTGTATCTTTACTGTTCAAAATACGCGTATATTTATACGGTGGAAATACTCCATTATAACCGTTAAGGGTCCCACCTGAAGAAACCCTAACCCCATTCAAAACAGCGCCCGCGGCAGAGTCCGGTCCAGCGGGATCCAGAATTCGCCCAAGTCAAAATCGGCGAGAATCGAAGGTGAGTCTCGTCGAATCGTCGAGAATCAAAGATGATTCTCGACGATTCGGCGAGAATCAAAGATGATTCTCGACGATTCAGCGAGAATCAAAGATGATTCTCGTCGAAGTTGACTTGGTTGCACGCACTGTTTTCGCCGAAAGGAGACGGCGAGAATCAGCTAGTGATTCTCGACGATTCGGCGAGAATCACTAGTGATTCTCGCGAATCGGTGAGAATCACTTGATGATTCTCACCGAATAGGCGAGAATCACTTGGTGATTCTCGTCGATTAGCACTTAGATGATTTTTCGTCTATCCGCCCATGGACTGCTCTTTGACCCATCCTTGCTCCTTGTCTGCTCTTGCATGATCACGGCCCTGTACTTGAATATAAGTACACTCCAACAGAGAGAGTACACGTAGGCCAACACACTGATCTGCTCAACGAGGGATTATGTCGTGCAGACCCGTGTATATTGACCTACTGCACCCTGACATTGGTGTGCACTAAGCGTGGAAAAACTGCAAGCACAACTTGAAATATTTTATCAAATACATTGTCTATTTACCTTAGCTTGTTCAGGGGCTTCTTCAAATCAGGTACGTTGTGGATAAAATACCCAACACTTGTAATGTCCATCAGCTTGAGGCTTCTCCCATTGAGAGATTCCTCAAGTTGTTTAGCCTCACATAGTTTAGTTTTTAAGGAGTTAATCTGTTCATTTGCTAGATTTAATTCTTCCTTTAACTTAGTGTTTTCAGATGTCAGTATTTCTTGATTTCCTAGTTTTTCCCTAAGTGTTTTAATTTCTTTTTCTGAATTTATTAGATCTATGCACATTATTTTAAATTCAAATTTGAATGATTCAAAATTATAGTTAAATGAAGAAAATACCTGGTCAGCTTCAGATTCTGAAGCTTCTTCATTATCAGACTCTTCTTCATCTGATTGGATCTTGGAAGCATCAATGGCCATAAGGTAAACTTCCTTGGCCCTTGCTTCTTCTTCTTCTTCTTCACTGAAGCTGGAGGATGAGGATTCATCTTCTGTTTCACTCCAGCTTTCTGCTACAAAGCCTTTCTCCTTCTTTTTATATTTGTTGGAGGAAGGCCTGCTGCTATGCTGTCTTCTAGAATCCTTCTCTCTTCTCTTCTCCTTCTTCTGATTTTCTGGACACTCTGAGATGAAGTGTCCAGGTTTCCTGCAGCCAAAGCACACCACTTCTTTAGTGGGGGTCTTGTCATACCTTGGCTGTCATCCATCCTGGATGACTTTCTTCTGAAGTCTTTCCTTGCCAGCTTGTAAAATCTTTTGGCATGTAGACCCATCAGCTCTTCATTTATTGTTGGTGCTTCTATCTCCTCAGCAGACTTGAATGTAATGTTGTTCTCCTTTCTTGCTGGTGGAGGTGTTCTTTGCTCAGCTGCTTCTCTAGATTTGATAAGCTGCTCATCGGACTTTAGCTTTCTCAAAAGAGATTCAGTGGAAATCTCATTCAGGCTCCTGGCCTCCTTGATGGGCTAGATCCTTGAATCCCATGAGCTTGGAAAGCACATAAGGATTTTTCATTCACCTCTATGAGGGTGATGTCCTTGTCCAAGGATTCCAGCTCATTGATGATTGAGCTCAACCTATTGTACATGTCTGCCACTGATTCAGCTTCTTCTTTCTTGAAGTTCTCATATTGTGATATGAGATTGGACCTTCTATCTTTTCTTTCATCAGCAGACCCAGCCACAATTTAATTGAGGGAATCCCAGATCGCTTTGGCTGATGTGAATTCAGCCACTTTTTGAAAGATGTCATCTGACATTGTTTGGGCCAGAATATTCATGGCCTTGGCATCAACAATTTTAGACTTCTCCGGGCCTCAGTCCACTCAGGTGGTGGAACTGCATTGTTGATGGATGTTGTTGTAAAGGTGGAGGCAGATGGTTGAAGAGGACATGTCACAATGGAATTAAAAATATCCTCATCAATAGAATTCATATATAACTTGATTCTTGCCTTATAGATGACAAACCTATTTAGGTTGCAAACTAGAGGTCTGGTGCTTGCATAGTCTTTATTCTGTGCCATGTTGTGTGTATAATCCTTGTAAAATTAATATTAGATCTAACTCAGGATCTTTGGTTCAAGGGTTAGCTTGTACAACCAAAGGAACCTACTCTAATACCAATTGAAAGTGAGGGGTTAGATCTGGAATACTCTAGAGGGGGGGGGTGAATAAAGTATTTAGGTTTTTATAAAATTTTCTAACTACTTCAATCTAGTCCTAGTGTTGTAGGAATAAAATTAAAGCACAAACACAGCAATCCTAACTATCACAGCCACAACAAGAAATAAAAAAAAGAGCAACCAGACAACACAAGAAATTTATAGTGGTTCCCCAACCTAGGTACATCCACTCTTCTACCACCCTGGTAGGAATCCACTCAGATTTTTGATCAGGTGCCTGACACCAATGAGCTTTTGATCAGATGCTCAAAAACCAAACCTCAAGTCTTTTGTTCAGTTGACTTGCAACCAGGAATAACTTTTGAAGGGAGTTAAGAACCCTTTATACAGTGGGAGTGAGAGATTGATTTTATCTTCTCTTTCTCAATGTACAACTGAGAAGACTTTTGTGGATCTTGATGTTAGCAAAAGGCTCCCCCTGAGATGTTGAATGGTTAAGGAAGATGGAGCTTTGCTACAGGGTGATAGGCCTTCAGTCTTTCAGCTTTGACCAAACAAAGTACAGGAACTTCTTGATAGATAGAGGATTTGTTGTCCTTTGAAGTGTCCCAGAGTGTAGAAGGAAGAAGACTCTTGATTTTGATTTGATGTTCTTCTTCTTCAGATTGCTGATATTCTTCTGCACTAGATCTTGTACTTCTGTATCAGCTTTCTATCTCTTTTTATCTCAGAGTGTTGTCGAGAGAGAGAGCAGCAGAAGATTTTTGATTCCTGATTCACAGAACTGACTGACTGTCTCTTACAGAGAAGAAGATGGAAAATCCCTTTTTGTATATTACATATTATCTTCCTTTTAAAATTTGAAATTCTTCTGCATTCAATGCTGACGGCCTGGAGAATATTTTTGCATTGATTGAGTTTTACCAACTGTCCCATAAAAAATGGCAACCAATAATCCTTATGAAGACTATAATTAATGCTCCGTCTAATGGTAATATTTAGAGAATATTTTAGTATTAATTACTCAAGAATTATTATAGTAGGAAAGGGACGGAGGGATGGAGATAACCAAGTCTGGATTCATCAAACAGAGAACAAAAATCGTCGAGCTGAGTCCGCAGTTCGTCGAGCTGAGGAGTTGTGTTCTTCGACCAGATGGCTTCTGTTCGTCGAGCTGAGTTCCAAGATCATCGAGCGGAGAACAGATAACTGCATTCTCTAGAACCTTACTGGTTCTGTACATCAAGATCGTCGAGCTGAGAGTTTGACTTCGTCGACCAGAGTTCAGTGAAGTGTATTTGGACTTATATATTTTTGGAATGAAATGCTGAAGTAGAGTATCCAGAAATCATCGAGCTGAGAATTTGACTTCCTTGAGCTGAGAACTTCTAACTGCTGCTAGATAACTCTTACCAATGTGATCTAAGTTTGTGGAGCTGAGTACACAGTTCTTCTTTAACTTCTTGACACAGCTTCTGTGGAATGTGTCAACACAAGTCCTGTGTGTCAACACAATTGCTTCTTGTCACGACATAGTTGTTATTTTGACAGAAATCTGGAGTGTGTCGACACAAGTCCTGTGTTTCGACACAATTACTGTCGACAGATGTTCTGGGTGTCGACACAAGTCCTGTGTGTCGACATAATCTGGCTTCTGGTGTCGATACAGTTGATATCGACAGATGTTCTGTGTGTCGACACAAGTCCTGTGTGTCGATACAATCTGTCTTTTGTTGTCGACACAGTTGATGTCGACAGATGTTCTGTGTGTCGACACAAGTCCTGTGTGTAGACATAATCTGGTTTCTGGTGTCGACACAGTTGATGTCGACAGATGTTCTTTGTGTCGACACAAGTCCTGTGTGTCGACACAATCTGGCTTCTGATGTCGACACAGCCTTTCCCAAGTGTCAACACAATTGCTTGAGTCTCTGGCAATCTGTTGAAGGCTGGTCCATGTGTTGTTGATTCTAAGGACTTGGCTTAGACACTAGGACAAAACCATGACCCTGGCTATACATGATGGGTCATATGATCCTAACTTAGTGAACCTAGCCCAAATCCAACTAGGGATCCAACAGAGGACATGACATGCAGTATTCACTACCTCAGCCCAGAAATATTTTGGGAGAGATGTATCACTCAACAATGTTCTTCCAGCCTCTATGAGAGTCCTATTGTTTCTCTCAACAATCCCATTTTGCTGGGGAGTTCTTGGAGAAGAAAATTCTTGATGAATCCCTTGCTCTTCATAGAACATTGCCTTGCTTTCAGACTGGAATTTAGTTCCATGGTCACTTCTAATTGTGATCACTGAACTGTTAAACTCATTCTGAATTTGCTTGACAAACTTGATGAAAATGTCAAGGATTTCATTCTTTTTCATGAGAAAGAACACCCAAAAAAACCTGGAATAGTCTTCAATCACCACAAGGGTGTAGACTTTCCTACCAAGACTATGAACTGACATAGGACCAAACAAGTTTATATGTAAGAGGTATAAACACCTCAAAGAGTTATTGTTCCCAATCCTCTTGAAGGAGGCTTTGGTCTACTTGCCCTTTTGGCATGCTGAGCAAATGTCCTCCTTTATGCACTTCATATTTGGACCATTCCTAACTAGCTCTTGACTAAACAGCTTGCTAATAGTCTTGTAATTCAAATGAGCTAGCCTCTTGTGCCATTAGACATAATATGAGACTTTCTCATTTGCCACTAGAAAAACAGGGGAGTCTGTATCTAGACAAAGAAAGTTTAAATAGTAAACATTTCCACTCCTAGTGCCTGTCAGGATGACCTCTTGGTCACTTGACCTCTTAATCAGGCACTCATCCTTGTGAAAGATAATAACATAACCAAGATCAGAGAGTTGGCTTATTCTTATGAGGTTGTGTTGCAAACCTTCAACATAAGCCACTTTTGTGATGGTGACTATGTCATTGGTGATCTTACCATAGCCTCTAGTCACCCCTCTATCTGAACCACCAAAGATAACCTTGTGTCTATCTTTCACTGGAGTGTAATCCTTAAAGTTGCTCCTTGTCCCAGTCATGTGTCTGGAATAACCACTGTCCAAGTACCACATAGGGGTATAGCCACTTGAACTAACCTGCATCACACAATTTATTTAACCATAGGACCCAATATCTATTGGGTCCTAGGTGCATGTTAGTCTGAAAATGACCTTGTCTACCAGTAGTATTTCTGACTGGTGGACTAACAGCTGCTCTTGGCACTCTTAGATTGTGCCAGCAGTCTACATCAAAGTGGACCACTTGCCACAACACCAACATTCATGAATGTTATATCTTCTTTTTTGTGCAGGCCTAACAGTTTGGTTAACTGCTGGATGAATAGTTGGAAGATGGGCAACACCCTTCTTTAGATTCCTTTCAGCAAGGATCTGAGTGAAGGTAAGTCTTCTAGCTGGCTTATTTTGCCTGCTCTGAGTGCTAGCAGCAGCAAGTTTCTTTTTAGAAAGCATGCCTGTGATACCATCAGACACAGCCAAACCAGGCTTGCTGGAGGACTGACCTTTGGTCTTATTCTTTGCATAATGGTTCAGAACCTTTGCTGCAGCCACATTCTTGAGAGTGGGGGCTGAAGAACTAAAGACAAATGGTTCAGGATGGGCCATTTGAATTTCTTCATGAGCAGCCTTAAAGGCACTCACTTTGCTATACCTTCTGCCCTGGCTGTGAACATATTTGTTCACACCAGTGGATCTGTCATTCATCCAATGACCAAAAATGCTTTCTTGGTCATACCTGTTTGAAGTCCACTGAACTTTCCTAAAAGGATTGGGAAGCAAGGAAGTACGAGGCATAGATGGATCTGGAGCTTTACCCTTCTATTTGGAAGGAGCAACATTAGTGCTTCCATTGAATCCCAACTCCTTCGTAACCTTCTGAGTGGAGAAGGAGTCTATCAAGGGCAATACTGTATTGGGCTTAGAAAAACTAGCCACAATTCTTTTCTCCCTCCCTAGTCTCTCTTCAAGATCCCTGATGAGACTATTCTTGTACTTGATGGAGCCTATCTGGATGTCATTCAAGACTTTAAGTTGGTTATGTTCCCTGTCCTTCTGATCCAACAAAGATGCTATTTCAGTCAGCTGGGAAGCAGCCTGCTGTAGAGAGGTAATCTCCATAGCTTGCTTCTTAGACAACTTCTTGCACATCTTGAAGGCATCCAGAAGTTCTCCTTACCTATCAATCAATTAATTGACATCACCTTCTGATTCATAATCATCCTCACCACTGGGTGAACATGCTTCTGTACAGGGACTAGTCTCATATCCAAACTCAGAAAAGAGCTTGGTAGAGATTTTACTTTGCTTTGACCATGCTGATCCTGGCTGTTTTCCTCATCAGTCATTGCCATTAGCCCACAATAGCTGTAGGAATCTTCTTCATCTTCCTCATCCACCTCTGAATCACTGTCTGAATGTGATAGAGGGGCCCCGATACCTATCCTAGCAGCATGATAGTATTCATCTGTTGCTACAACTTCTTGTTCAGCAGCATCAACAACTAGTCCAATATAGGCTTCTTATTATTTACACTTGGATGAAGATGAGTCTGTCCAGCTCTTCTCTTTCTTGGCAACAAAAGACTTCTCCTTCTTGCCCTTGTGCTGTTCCTGTTTCTTCTCAGCAGCTTCCTTCATCTTCACTGGACAGTTAGCTATCACATGCCCTATTTTGCTGCAGCAATAACAAACAACTTTAGAAGAATTATATTGACTAGATTTAGAATCATACCTGTTAACATTGGAATGATTCCTTGTTGGGTATCGTATACACAATAACCCAGATTTGATGAAGTCACCCTTGAACTAAGATCAATTAAGTTGTATTTGATGTGTTGTTTGAGTTATGTGTTTGCAGGATTAAATTGCCAAGTGTAGACCAATGTTAGTATACAATGGGTCACCAAACACAGGACCATACAATGTAATCCCTCATTCTGTGATCCATGGTGTTGACTCATGTGTAGCCTCTCTATTGGGGTACACTTTATCTTCAAGCACTAGGATTGATTGGAGAAAGAAGTGTTGCTGATTTTATTGAAGAAAGAAAAATTCTCTTGAAGGAAAATTTTTCTAAGTCTTTCACTCGAGTAGAAGTTTAAGCACTCGAGTTGAACACTTAGTAAATACTCGAGTAAGTCTGTCTGTACTCGAGTAAGGGAAATGACTCTCGAGTAGTCTGATCATAGCTCTAGAGTAGTCCAAGTCCATAACTCGATTAGACTTTCTCTTATTCTCGAGTTAACAGATTTTCCTCTCAGAAAATATTCTAAGTCTTTTACTCGAGTAGTCATGATAACCACTCGAGTAGATAAGTCCTCTGTCTTGAGTTACAGAAGGATAGTTCTCGTGTTGTTGTTACCCCACTCGAGTAGTCAAGTTCATGTACTCGAGTAGTCTTTCTACTTCTTGAGTAGCTCAGCTCCAGTACTCGAGTGACCAACTTTTAACTCTCAGAATTTTTCTAAGTCCTATATTCGAGTAGAAAAATTCCTTTACTAGAGTAGTTAATCTAATTCTCGAGTAGTCCAGTTTCAGTACTCGAGTAACAAAAATTCATCTCCCAGAAAAATTCGCTCACTCTTTCTCTCGAGTAATCCTTCTAGTACTCGAGTAGTTCATCTCCACGTCTCGTGTAATTCTTCTAGCACTCGAGTGTTTCTTATCTCACTCGAGTGATTACGAATTTTGTTCAGAATTTCCTCAAGGACTTCTTCTCGAGTAGTCTGTTTCTATCCTCTCGAGTAATCATATTTATACTCGAGTAGCTCATCTTTTACTCGAGTAAATCAGAAATCTTTTCCAGAATTTTGCTAAGTCCATAACCGACGGGATTTTCAAATGTCGTGACGTGATGTGTCCACGTGTACGACATTAATGCTAATTATGACCGTTAGGGAGATCTTATATAAGGTCTTGTCAAATTCGACTAACCCTGACAAGCTGTCAAAGAAATATTCTAAGTCTATGAATTGCAATTTTCTCTTTCTAAAAACGGAAGCCACCGCCATCTTCATCGTGCAAATCTACTAGGGCTTACATTCAAGAAGATTAAGATCAAGGTTGACTTATAGATCGAGATTGTTCTTCAACTCCTCATCATCTCTCGGATCGTGTGAGTCAAAGAAATTCCAGATCCAGATCTTGCCGGGCCTCTTCTTCAACATTTTCTGATAAAGCCGTAAAGATCAAAGAAGAATACCTTAACCGAGATTTTCCAGATCTAAGAAAATTACTATTTGTATTTCATTTTCTCCATTTATTTTTATAGGATATTCTTCTCTGAGTGTAGGAGCTTTTGTCTCCGAGTTATATGAAGTTTTTATCTTCCGAGTGTAGATCCGTGTTATGGATCGAGAATGTAGGAACTTTGTTCCGAGGCGTAGGATTGGTTTTCAATCCGAGATAGTGGAGTAGCTGAGTCTAGTGCTTTGCTAGATCAGTGAGTGGAAAGTGGATGTACCCAAGGTTGGGGAACCACTATAAATCTCTTGTCGTCTGTGAATGCCTGGTAGATTTTTATGTGCATAGTTCTCTAAATTTTTATTCCGCAAAAAGGCGCACAACTCACATATTCACCCCCCTCTAGGTGATTTAGGTAGACAACTATATAACTTTCAATTTGTATCAGAGGGAGGTTGATCACTAAAAGGTTAACACCTTGATCAGATCTGAGTTAAGTTTTATTTTGAGATTATTCAAGCATGGACAAGGCTAAAGATTTTGCAAAGCTTCCATTGTGCACAAAGAATAACTTTCCCATATGGAAAGAGAGAATTAGATTCTTCATGGAAGCTATGGATCCAAGGATCTTCATGATCGTTGAAGAAGATCCTTACGTTCCGATGACCGTCTCCACTATAGATCCAACAAAGAAGTTTCCTAAGAAATTGATGGATCTCGACAAAGATGAGATTGCACTTTTGTCTTTAGACAAGAAGGCCAAGAATATTATAGCAAGTGCAGCTGATGACTCCATGTTGCAGAACCTGATCCACTGCCAGTCTGCTAAGGACATGTGGCAGTCCCTCATCACCTTGATGGAAGGCACATAAGAAGTTAGGGATGATAGAAGATCCCTTCTGAATCAGAAATATGAAGCCTTCCGACAAGGACCCAAGGATACCATTGCTGATACGTTTGAAAGCTTCTTCAAGAAAGTCAACGGCCTAAGGGTCTATGGCCGAGTCTTCACAAACGGAGAACTGAATGATAAGTTCTTGAGATCCCTAACTAAGGAATGAGATAACAAGGTTTGTGCTATCCGAGAATTTGGAAAGCTAGCTGAGAAAGACTCGAAGAATCTCTTCGGGAAGCTTATGTCATATGAGCTGCAACTCAATACGAGAAAGGCTGAAGAAGAGAAGAGCAAGTCCTCATCTAAGGAGAAGCATGTTGCTCTCAAGGCAAATACCCCAAGGAAGTCCAAGGCTGCCTCTCCTGCCCCAACACAAGAAGTAAGTGAAGAAGAAACCTCGGAGCCAAGTACCTCAGGCTCAGAGCTATCTGAAGGAGAGTTCTCTCTACTCTCATGACAGTTCAAGAAATTCTTGAACAAAAAGAAGCAATGGAAAGGCAAGGATGCCTCTTATAGAAGATCATGACATGATGATGATCGACACAGAAAAGGCTCAAGCAGCCATGACAGGTATACTGCTAAAACGAACAATCATATTTCTACTGATATCGTTTGTTATTGCTGTAATAAGCTAGATCATGTCATCGCTGACTGCCCCCACAAGAAGGAGGGTGAAAGGAGAGAAGAAAAGAAATCTTCTTATAATAAAAAGAAGACAAACAAGAGCCTAATAGCCAATAAGTGTAGGACTCTAAGCGACTCTGACTCATCTGAGTCGAGTGAAGAAGAAGAAGCCTACTTCGAGCTTATGGCTCAGACAGATGATGAACAAGAACCCTAGTTCATTGGGAAGGTAAACCCTACACTCCTCTTTCTGAATCCGATGTCTCTGAACATGATCATGAGGACAGCTCTTCTGACGATGAGTCTGAACTCATGGTCCAGTACAAGGAGCTGATCAAGGATTACGACAAATATCGACGAGTCGTGAAAACTCAAGCTAAAGAGATAAAGTCTCTAAACACTAAAGAGAGCACTTTGAGAGAAGAAGTCGCTAAGACCGACTCACTCAGAGAAAACTTTAATACTGCTATTGAAGAATATAACAAGGCTCTCGAGCACCTAGACCTTAAGGAGAAAATCATTAAAGAACTGGAAGCATAACTTGAAGCCGAAAAGAAACTTGTTGAAAGTTTCTCGAAGCCCAAGACTGTTCTCCCTTTCATTGCTGAATTCTCAGCTAAGGCGAAAGGTGCTGGGCTAGGCCATGTTGAAGCTCCTAGTAAATCCTATAGGAGGAATAAAGCTTAGAGAAAGAATAAGGCGGCCAAGAAGGCTTTGGCCAAAGAGAAGGGGAAAGCCCCTCAAGATAAGATCTCTTTCAAGAAGGTTATATTTCCATCAAATGGTTTCGATCTTGACTCATCCTACGGTCACTTGACTAGGCCTACTTATGTAGAACCCAAGTCTCGTTACCAAGGATGGACAAGCCCAGAAACTTTGGTGAGAGTGTCTTTAAGGCACCTTATGAGGAAGTCATTCTTTAGAGCTATGACCCTTATAATCATGGTCATAACATCAAGAAAGCACCAAAGGTAAAGTTTATTGTGGAAATGCCACTGAAGGAGAAAAAATCATGTGATTGCCATCACCATGAAGCTTCTACCTCCAAGAATGTTGCACCTGCTAGACTACCATCACAAAAAGTCAAGCAGGAGAACACAAGGCAAAGATACAATAGGTTCGACTGTTGGTGCTGTGGAAAAATTGGCCACTTTGCCATCGGCTGCTGGTTTAATCGCTGGAATTTTGCAACTCCTCATGTTAGCAATATGAGAAAGACCACTTATAATGCTAATACTCCTAAGGGGAGTGTTCTAACAAGAGACCAAGGACCCAAATATGTTTGGGTTCATAAGGCAAATTGATTTATAATTGCAGGTATGTCCAAAGGCCACCAAAAGGCCTACCTAATATTTGGACAGCGGATGCTCTCAGCACATGACCGGGACAAGAAGCATTCTTCAGAACTATTCTCCAGTCTTGAACGGGCCAAAGGTCATCTTTGGAGGCTCAGATCGAGGAATTACTAAATGCTATGGTATGATCTCTAACAGTAGTGTATCCTTCTCAGATGTGGCTTATGTTGAAGGATTTGAACACAATCTCATAAACATAAGTCAACTTTGCGATAAAGGATATATTGTTGAATTTCAGGCTGATAAGTGCGTGATAAAATCTGTTGACAATATTGAAACGATTCTATCAGGCACTCGAAGCAGAAATATATTTTGTTTAAATTTTATTTGTATAGACTCTTCTACACCGGTGTGTTTTATGGCTAAAGATAGTGCGTCTCTTAGTGACCAATGACACAAGAGATTAGAACATATTAATTTCAAAACTATTATTAAATTATTTTCACTGAATTTAGTACGTGATGCCCCAAATGTCAAGTACGTCAAAGATAGACCTTGTCATGCATGTGTAAAAGGCAAGAAAACAAGGGCTACCTTTAAAAGCGATATTGGCAAAGATTCTAACAGATGTTTACATTTGGTTCATATGGACTTGTTCGGTCCACTGTAAGTTAGAAGTTTGGGAGGTAAGGATTATACGTTGGTTATTGTTGATGATTACTCGCGCTTTGAGTGAGTGTTCTTTCTAAAACACAAGTCAGATACCTTTGACATCTTTACAAATTTTGTTAGGCAGGTCCAGAATGAATACAACTGTTCCGTAGTCAATATCAAAAGTGACAATGGAACAGAGTTCAAGTCTGGGGCCATGACAGAATTCTGTGAAAGCCTAGGTATCTTTCATGAGTTTTCCTCTCCTCGAACTCCTCAGCAGAACAGAGTAGCTGAGAGAAGGAATAGAACACTCATAGAGGCCTGCAGGACCATGTTGAGTGATGCTTCATTTCCAGAATACTTCTGGGCAGAAGCCGTCAATACTGCATGCCACGTGCAAAATCGAGCACTCATAAATAAAAACCACATTAAGACACCTTACGAACTTCTAAAGGGCAGGAAACCAAGTGTCTCATATTTTACAATTTTTGGTTGTAAGTGCTTCGTGCTTAACAATGGCAAGTATCATAATACAAAATTTAGCGAAAAAGATTTTGAAGGTATTTTTGTAGGGTATAGTAGCCATAGTAAGGCATACATGATATTTTATAGAAAAACTCTGGTTGTAGAAGAATCCATACATGTTGTATTTGATGAGACGAGCTTGCTGCAAAGCAATTCTTCTAGTGTGTTCATTGAAGATGCAGGTACAAAGTTGAAAGAACTAAACTTGGATGAGCTAACTGAAGAAAATGATGAAAAGTTCATCAAGATCACCACTCCAACCCCGATTGGAGATGATCAAGATGAAGAAATCGTCCAAGTAGATGAAGTCACTCCGGTGATTGAAGAAGAAGTTCCAGATGCAAGAACTCTAGAGCTCAGACATCTGATGGATCACCCAATGGACCAAATCATAGGAGATGCCCGAGATGGTGTCAGAACACATAGAGGTACAACTAACGAGAATTTACATTTGAGTTTTCTCTCACAGGTTGAACCGAAAAAGTTTAAGGAAGCAAACTTAGACACATCTTGGATAATGATGATGGAAGAAGAACTAAATCAGGTCAAATGCTATCAAGTATGGAAACTTGTTCCCAGACCCAAAGGTAAGAATGTCATTGGGACAAAGTGGGTCTACAAGAATAAGATGGACGAGGATGGAACGATCATAAAGAACAAGGCCAGACTCATTACCAAAGGATATCATCAAGAAGAAGGAATTAACTTTGACCAGACATACGCTCTAGTGGCAAGGCTGGAGGAAAACAGGTTATTCCTAGCATATGCCGCTCTTAACGGCTTCACTGTCTATTAGATGGATGTGAAGTCTGCCTACCTTAATGGTGACATAAAGAAAGAGGTGTATGTGGAACAACCTCCAGGTTTCGTTGACTCTAACTTTCCTAATTATGTTTATCTATTATCTAAAGCTTTATATGGATTGAAACATGATCCTCGAGCTTGGTATGAGACGCTGTCTACCTTTCTTCTTGAGAATAAGTTCACAGGGAGAAAGATAGATAAGACATTATTTCTTAGGGAAATAAAAGGCAAGATTTTGCTACTGCAAATCTATGTCGACGACATTATTTTTGGCTCTACTGATGACAACCTCTGCAAGAAGTTTTCAAAACTTATGCAAGGGAAGTTTGAAATGAGCAGTATGAGCCAGCTGAAGTATTTCTTAGGACTTTAGGTGAAACAATCTGAAGATGGAATTTTCATCTCGCAGACTAACTTCACCAAAGAGCTAATTAAGAAATTCGGATTGGAGAATATAACCTCTATGAGGACTCCAATGGATTCAACTGTGTCTCTGGACAAGGATGAGAAAGGGAAACATTTTGATGAAACCAAGTAAAAAAGCATAATTGGATCTTTGCACTACCTTACTGCCAGTAGACCAGACATAATGTTCTCAATATATGTCTGTGCTAGATTTCAAGTGAACTCTAAGGAATCTCACTACGCTGCTGCAAAGCAGATTTTGAGATATCTTAAAGATACACCAAATCTTGGATTATGGTACCCAAGAAGTAATGATAGCGAGCTAATTGGTTTTTCAGATGCAGATTTTGCAGGTAGAAAAGACGACAGGAAGAGCACTTCTGGGACTTGCCAATTCCTTGGAAGAAAGCTCATTTCCTGGAGTAGTAAAATGTAGAACTGTGTTGCAATTTCAACGACTGAGTCAGAGCATATCTCTGCAGGCAGTTTTTGTGCACAATTGCTATGGATAAAGAATCAGCTGGAAGATTACAATCTCAAAGTCCAAAACATCCATTTGTTTTGCGACTCCTCCAGCGTGATTGCAATAGCCAACATCCCAGTCTCTCACAGCTGGACAAAGCACATAGAGCTGTGATACTACTTCATTTGGGAGCATGTGGAGCATGGGGACATTGATCTACAGTATGTCCCAACAGACAAGTAGATTGCAGACATCTTCACGAAGCCGCTGGACGAGGCCAAGTTTTCGATCTTCAAAACAGAACTTGGAATGCTCAACAAAGAAGATTAGAGAGGGTGGACTCACAATAAAAGTCAGAAATCAAGAAATTCATCAAAAGTTGAAATTTTTCAAAGTTTAGACCTGATGACTCGAGTAAGATAAAGAACCACTCGAGTACTTCTACTTCCACTCGAGTACATCTTCAGTCACTCGAGTAAGCCTTTAGCCTACTCGAGTACTCGGCAAGTCACTCGAGTAACCCCACTCGAGTACTTATGTTCTTCTCAAGAAATCATGAAGTCACCACTCGAGTACTTCCATTTTCTCACTCGAGTACTATCTTCATTTCACTCAAGTACCGCCGGATAACTCGAGTATCAGGAAGTCTATTTCTCAACTTCAATTCAAATTTCATTATTCGCAACACGAGGCTTATACTGCCTCTTTCCAAGGTATGCTAACTTTATTTACTTCTTAATTATCGATAAATTAGGGTTATATAAATATAAAAGTCCGGATTTCTTTTTCTACACGACTCAAATCCCTTTCACTCGAGTAAGCCTAAAAACTCTTCTCCTTTTGCCGACTGTCGCAGAGCTTGCGCCATTTTCTTCCCCGCAGCAGATCTCTCTCAAATCTCTGGATCATGGCACCTTCTTCCAAGATTGGTATCGACTCTTAACTCGTCACCGTAGGGATTGCCAAATTGTCCGACGATTTCCATAAT
The DNA here is from genome assembly GCA_039583875.1 of Platanthera guangdongensis. NCBI lineage: Eukaryota > Viridiplantae > Streptophyta > Magnoliopsida > Asparagales > Orchidaceae > Platanthera > Platanthera guangdongensis. The sequence continues at coordinate 159,661,661 of CM077151.1, forward strand.
CTCCTCATCCTCCTCGACACAGTCGGCTTGACGTTTGTTCTACAACAACTGTGCAAGATTCTCTTTTAAGAGGTTGAAGAATTTTTCAAAAACATTAAGGTAAAGAGAAATGGGAAGGTTCTTAAGTCCAAAGTAAAGGGTATCAAAATAAAGCTCGATAAAATCTCTGTTTCCAAACTTCTTCGACTACCAGTCATCGATGAAGAAGAGCATCTTGGTCCTAAAGATTCTGACAGAGCATGTATATTCTATGTATTATCACCTGAAGTCCTCACCATTCGACGATCAGAAATCAATCCAGAGAGCAAGTTTCTTGCGGATAATATTAGAAAAATCCTCCTATGCAAAACCAATTCAATCAGAGACACTTATACTAACATGTTTGACATCATGACAACCATTATCTAAAGCAAGAAATTTCAGTTTGGTATGTTAATTCTTGAAAAAATCAGGGAGAGCATCAAGGCACCAAATTATGCAAGGATTATCTCTCTACTACTACATGAGTTCAATCCTGAAGTCTTCAATTTCTCCAAAGGAACAATTCTACATCACATGAAGAAGGTCTCCATCTCATCCATTCAGAGGTGGGAGTTAAAGTTACTAAATCCTGCTCAGGCTGCCATAGCCCATGATCAGCCATCTGCAGAGGACATGACCTCATCTCCCTCTCCACCTCATATAGCTTGCACATCTGGTGCAGTTGCTAAGGGGGAGCCTGCTCCTTCTATTCCAGAATTCAGAGTACCTAATCCACCAGCTGCAACTTCTCTACCTCCATCAACTCTAGAAGAAACTCACTCAGATGCTCAGATCCAAGAAACCATCCTCTCTACTAAAGCAGCCATCAATGAGATTATTGAAGAACTAACTTCTGAAGAACCTCTTCCTCCACTTCAACAAGAACAAACTACTGAAGCATCAAAATAACCAACACCTGTACCATCACCTACTCCAACTCCATCTCCTAAATCCCCTGTTCCCAACTCTCCTGCTGCTGAACAAGAGCAGGTTGAGACTATTTTGATTCCTGATGACAAAGAAACTTCTCGAGAACCAATTGAAGCTCCCCTGAAGAGCTTAGATTTTCCTCTACCCACCTTCATCACTGAAGAAGGTGATGCCATGATTCATACTACCAAAGCCAAGAGCTCAGTCACCATTGAAGAGGTTATTCCATGGTCTGCTCCTTCTCTTCCTCTAGTTCCTTCTACTGTTGCTACTCCTCCTCCTGCTGCTGTAAATGATATTGTTGGTAAGATTGAACAGATGCTTCTTGAACAAAGAAAGTATTTTGATGAATCTCTCAAATTTTTTCAAGATAAAGTTACTGCTCTTGAGAAAGAGATGAGCAGAGGATTTCCTGAGATTCGGCACAATACTGACGAATTGAGACAATTATTCAATATTGGTGGAAAAACTCTGAACCACACAATCACTAGTGTTGGTTATGTCATGGATCCAGCTGTTACTATTGCAAATAATCAGATTCAGTTGGAAAAGAATGCTCAAGCTCAGACTTTCAAAGTCTGTGAAGAAGTAGGGACTTTCAAAGAAGATGCTATAAATACCCTGACTATAGAAGTCAGAATGGGGGAGAGTTTAGTTAAGGAATACTTAGGGAAATCAGATGCCAACAAGCAAACACTCTGGGAAACAAAGATAGAGAAATTCATGATGATGTGCTGGGTCAGATCCAAAGTGTAAAATTCCATACTAATGATACAGCTGTATGGATGCATAACAAGATACTCCTTGACTTTCTAGCAGATCAAAATGCTATTTCTCATAATTTGAATCCCTTAGCTCCAGCTCCAGTTCCATATCCCTCCTTCTCTTCAAGACCTGAAGGCTTTGAAGGCCCTCCTCCAGATTCTTAGGCTCAGGTTTGGGAGGCTGATCCAGCAGACATATTTCTTCAAGCCCCTCCTGAAATTCACATTCCAAAGAAGAGAAGATATGGTGTTGGAGCCTCTACCAGTAGATCTATTCCAGTTCCAGATTCAGAGAAAAGGAAAGCTCCAGAATTTGCAGAACTTTGGTCTCCTACTTTAAAGTCACGTATTCTGGATACTCTAAAGTTAGTCTTGGACTTCAATGAAAATAGACATGATCATTACAGTCCCCAAGAATGGGACTTGTATGAGAAGTCAATGACAAAGAGAAGACTATATGACGGAGAACATGGAAGAAACAACCCTGCTGCTCCTCTAAGGCCTCCTAAGTATTATCCAAAACCTTACAGTTCAGAGGAGACAACAAGAAAAGAAAGATAAACAACAACTACCTCAGCATCCTCAAGCTTAAGCATGAAGAAGTTACAAGAGTGTGGTTAAGAATTGTGCAGAAATGACTTATGGACAATCTTATTCATATAATTCTTAATTTTGATCATTTACTCTTTGCTTATATTCTGTGTGCTTATTACTTTGATTTCTATCCTGCATATCTAGTTCTTTATTTGTCTATATAATTCACCTTAGTGTAGAGGGTTCTAACTTCTACAAATAGGGGGAGATTGTTGGGTATTGTATCCACAATAACCTAGATTTGATGAAGTTACCCTTGAACAAAGATAAATTAAGTTGTATTTGATGTTTTGTTTGAGTTATGTGTTTGCAGGATTAAATTACCAAGTGTAGACCAATGTCAGTCTACAATGAGTCACCAACGCAGGACCATACAATGTAATCCCTCATTGTGTGAACCATGGTGTTGACTCATGTGTAGCCTCTCTATTGGGATACACTTCATTTTCAAGCAGTAGGATTGATTGGAGAAAGAAGTGTTGCTGATTTATTGAAAAAGGAAAATTCTCTTGAAGGAAAATTTTTCTAAGTCTTTCACTCGAGTAGAAGTTTAAGTACTCGAGTTGAACACTTAGTAAATACTCGAGTAAGTCTGTCTATACTCGAGTAATGGAAATGGCTCTCGAGTAGTCTGAACATAGATCTCGAGTAGTCCAATTCAATTACTCAAGTAGACTTTCTCTTATTCTCGAATTAACTGATTTTACTCTTAGAAAATATTCTATGACTTTTACTCGAGTAGTCATGATAAACACTTGAGTAGATAAGTCCTTTGTCTCGAGTTATAGAAGGACAGTTCTTGTGTTGTCGTTACCCCACTCGAGTAGTCAAGTTCATGTACTCGAGTAGTCTTTCTACTTCTCGAGTAGCTCAACTCTAGTACTCAAGTGATCAACTTTTAAATCTCAGAATTTTTCTAAGTCCTATACTCGAGTAGCAAAATTCCTTTACTCTAGTAGTTAATCTACTTCTCGAGTAGTCCTGTTTCAGTACTCGAGTTACCAGAATTCATCTCCCAAAAAAAATCGCTAACTCTTTCTCCCGAGTAATCCTTCTAGTACTTGAGTATTTCATCTCCACGTCTCGTGTAATTCTTCTAGTACTCGAGTGTTTTTTATCTCACTCGAGTGATTACAAATTTTGTTCAGAATTTCCTCAAGGACTTCTTCTCGAGTAGTCTGTTTCTATCCTCTCGAGTAAACATATTTGTACTCAAGTAGCTCATCTTTTACTCGAGTAAATCAGAAATCTTTTCCAGAATTTTCCAAAGACCATAAACGACGGGATTTTCAAATGTCGTGATGTGATTGGTCTATGTGTACATCATTAATGCAAATTATGACAGTTAGGGAGATCTTATATAAGGTCTTGTCAAATTTGACTAATCCTAACAAGTTGTCAAAGAAATATTCTAAGTCTTTGAATCGAAATTTTCTCTTTCTAAAAATGGAAGCCGCCGCCCTCTTCATCGTGCAAATCTCCTAGGGCTTGCATTCAAGAAGATTCAAATCAAGGTTGACTTACAGATCGAGATTGTTCTTCAACTCCTCATCATCTCTCGGATCGTGTGAGTCAAAGAAATTCCAGATCCAGATCTTGTCGAGCCTCTTCTTCAACATTTTCTGATAAAGCTGCAAAGATCAAAGAAGAAGACCTTGGCCGAGATTTTCTAGATCTGAGAAAATTACTGATTGTATTTCATTTTATCCATTTATTTTTGTAGGAGATTCTTCTCCGAGTGTAGGAGCTTTTGTCTCCGAGTTGTAGGAAGTTTTTATCTTCCGAGTGTAGATCTGTTTTGTGGATCGAGATTGTAGGAACTTTATTCTGAGGCATGGGATTGGTTTTCAATCTGAGATAGTGGAGTAGCCAATTCTAGTGCTTTTCTAGATCGGTGAGTGGAAAGTGGATGTACCCAAGGTTGGGGAACCACTATAAATCTCTTGTCGTCTGTGAATGCTTGGTAGATTTTTGTGTGCATAGATCTCTAAATTTTTATTCCGCAAGAAGGCTCACAACTCACCTATTCACCGTCCTGTAGGTCTTTTAGGTAGACAACTGTATAACTTTCAATTGGTATCAGAGGGAGGTTGATCACTAAAAGGTTAACACCTTGATCAGATCTGAGTTAAGTTTTATTTTGAGATTATTCAAGCATGGACAAGGCTAAAGATTTTGCAAAGCTTCCATTGTGCACAAAGAATAACTTTCCCATATGGAAAGAGAGAATTAGATTCTTCATGGAAGCTGTGGATCCAAGGATCTTCATGATCGTTGAAGAAGATCCTTACGTTCCGATGACCGTCTCCACTATAGATCCAACAAAGAAGTTTCCTAAGAAATTGATGGATCTCGACAAAGATGAGATTGCACTTTTGTCTTTAGACAAGAGGGCCAAGAATATTATAGCAAGTGCAGTTGATGACTCCATGTTGCAGAACCTGATCCACTGCCAGTCTGCTAAGGACATGTGGCAGTCCCTCATCACCTTGATGGAAAGCACATAAGAAGTTAGGGATGATAGAAGATCCCTTCTGAATCAGAAATATGAAGCCTTCCGACAAGGACCCAAGGATACCATTGCTGATACGTTTGAAAACTTCTTCAAGAAAGTCAACGGCCTAAGGGTCTATGGCCGAGTCTTCACAAACAGAGAACTGAATGATAAGTTCTTGAGATCCCTAACTAAGGAATGAGATAACAAGGTTTGTGCTATCTGAGAATTTGGAAAGCTAGCTGAGAAAGACTCGAAGAATCTCTTCGGGAAGCTTATGTCATATGAGCTGCAACTCAATACGAGAAAGGCTGAAGAAGAGAAGAGCAAGTCCTCATCTAAGGAGAAGCATGTTGCTCTCAAGGCAAATACCCCAAGGAAGTCCAAGGCTGCCTCTCCTGCCCCAACACAAGAAGTAAGTGAAGAAGAAACCTCGGAGCCAAGTACCTCAGGCTCAGAGCTATCTGAAGGAGAGTTCTCTCTACTCTCATGACAGTTCAAGAAATTCTTGAACAAAAAGAAGCAATGGAAAGGCAAGGATGCCTCTTATAGAAGATCATGACATGATGATGATCGACACAGAAAAGGATCAAGCAGCCATGACAGGTATACTGCTAAAACGAACAATCATATTTCTACTGATATCGTTTGTTATTGCTGTAATAAGCTAGGTCATGTCATCGCTGACTGCCCCCACAAGATGGAGGGTGAAAGGAGAGAAGAAAAGAAATCTTCTTATAATAAAAAGAAGACAAACAAGAGCCTAATATAATAGCCAATAAGTGTAGGACTCTAAGCGACTCTGACTCATCTGAGTCGAGTGAAGAAGAAGAAGCCTACTTCGAGCTTATGGCTCAGACAGATGATGAACAAGAACCCTAGTTCACTGGGAAGGTAAACCCTCACACTCCTCTTTCTGAATCCGATGTCTCTGAACATGATCATGAGGACAGCTCTTCTGACGATGAGTCTGAACTCATGGGCCAGTACAAGGAGCTGATCAAGGCTTACAACAAATATCGACGAGTCGTGAAAACTCAAGCTAAAGAGATAAAGTCTCTAAACACTGAAGAGAGCACTTTGAGAGAAGAAGTCGCTAAGACCGACTCACTCAGAGAAAACTTTAATACTGCTATTGAAGAATATAACAAGGCTCTCGAGCACTAGACCTTAAGGAGAAAATCATTAAAGAACTGGAAGCATAACTTGAAGCCGAAAAGAAACTTGTTGAAAGTTTCTCGAAGCCCAAGACTGTTCTCCCTTTCATTGCTGAATTCTCAGCTAAGGCGAAAGGTACTGGGCTAGGCCATGTTGAAGCTCCTAGTAAATCCTATAGGAGGAATAAAGCTTAGAGAAAGAATAAGGCGGCCAAGAAGGCTTTGGCCAAAGAGAAGGGAAATCCCCTCAAGATAAGATCTCTTTCAAGAAGGTTATATTTCCATCAAATGGTTTCGATCTTGACTCATCCTACGGTCACTTGACTAGGCCTACTTATGTAGAACCCAAGTCTCGTTACCAAGGATGGACAAGCCAGAAACTTTGGTGAGAGTGTCTTTAAGGCACCTTATGAGGAAGTCATTCTTCAGAGCTATGACCCTTATAATCATGGTCATAACATCAAGAAAGCACCAAAGGTAAAGTTTATTGTGGAAATGCCACTGAAGGAGAAAAAATCATGTGATTGCCATCACCATGAAGCTTCTACCTCCAAGAATGTTGCACCTGCTAGACTACCATCTCAAAAAGTCAAGCAGGAGAACACAAGGCAAAGATACAATAGGTTCGACTGTTGGTGCTGTGGAAAAATTGGCCACTTTGCCATCGGCTGCTGGTTTAATCGCTGGAATTTTGCAACTCCTCATGTTAGCAATATGAGAAAGACCACTTATAATGCTAATACTCGTAAGGGGATTGTTCTAACAAGAGACCAAGGACCCAAATATGTTTGGGTTCATAAGGCAAATTGATTTATAATTGCAGGTATGTCCAAAGGCCACCAAAAGGCCTATCTAATATTTGGACAGCGGATGCTCTCAGCACATGACCGGGACAAGAAGCATTCTTCAGAACTATTCTCCAGTCTTGAACGGGCCAAAGGTCATCTTTGGAGGATCAGATCGAGGAATTACTAAATGCTATGGTATGATCTCTAACAGTAGTGTATCCTTCTCAGATGTGGCTTATGTTGAAGGATTTGAACACAATCTCATAAACATAAGTCAACTTTGCGATAAAGGATATATTGTTGAATTTCAGGCTGATAAGTGCTTGATAAAATCTGTTGACAATATTGAAACGATTCTATCAGGCACTCGAAGCAGAAATATATTTTGTTTAAATTTTATTTGTATAGACTCTTCTACACGGTGTGTTTTATGGCTAAAGATAGTGCGTCTCTTAGTGACTAATGACACAAGAGATTAGAACATATTAATTTCAAAACTATTATTAAATTATTTTCACTGAATTTAGTACGTGATGCCCCAAATGTAAAGTACGTCAAAGATAGACCTTGTCATGCATGTGTAAAAGGCAAGCAAACAAGGGCTACCTTTAAAAGCGATATTGGCAAAGATTCTAACAGATGTTTACATTTGGTTCATATGGACTTGTTCGGTCCACTGTAAGTAAGAAGTTTGGGAGGTAAGGATTATACGTTGGTTATTGTTGATGATTACTCGCGCTTTGAGTGAGTGTTCTTTCTAAAACACAAGTCAGATACCTTTGACATCTTTACAAATTTTGTTAGGCAGGTCCAGAATGAATACAACTGTTCCGTAGTCAATATCAAAAGTGACAATGGAACAGAGTTCAAGTCTGGGGCCATGACAGAATTCTGTGAAAGCCTAGGTATCTTTCATGAGTTTTCCTCTCCTCGAACTCCTCAGCAGAACAGAGTAGCTGAGAGAAGGAATAGAACACTCATAGAGGCCTGCAGGACCATGTTGAGTGATGCTTCATTTCCGGAATACTTCTGGGCAGAAGCCGTCAACACTGCATGCCACGTGCAAAATCGAGCACTCATAAATAAAAACCACATTAAGACACCTTACGAACTTCTAAAGGGCAGGAAACCAAGTGTCTCATATTTTACAATTTTTGGTTGTAAGTGCTTCGTGCTTAACAATGGCAAGTATTATAATACAAAATTTAGCGAAAAATATTTTGAAGGTATTTTTGTAGGGTATAGTAGCCATAGTAAGGCATACATGATATTTTATAGAAAAACTCTGGTTGTAGAAGAATCCATACATGTTGTATTTGATGAGACGAGCTTGCTGCAAAGCAATTCTTCTAGTGTGTTCATTGAAGATGCAGGTACAAAGTTGAAAGAACTAAACTTGGATGAGCTAACTGAAGAAAATGATGAAAAGTTCATCAAGATCACCACTCCAACCCCGATTGGAGAGGTTGATGATCAAGATGAAGAAATCGTCCAAGTAGATGAAGTCACTCCGGTGATTGAAGAAGAAGTTCCAGATGCAAGAACTCTAGAGCTCAGACATCTGATGGATCACCCAATGGACCAAATCATAGGAGATGCCCGAGATGGTGTCAGAACTCATAGAGGTACAACTAACGAGAATTTACATTTGAGTTTTCTCTCACAGGTTGAACCGAAAAAGTTTAAGGAAGTAAACTTAGACACATCTTGGATAATGATGATGGAAGAAGAACTAAATCAGGTCAAATGCTATCAAGTATGGAAACTTGTTCCCAGACCCAAAGGTAAGAATGTCATTGGGACAAAGTGGGTCTACAAGAATAAGATGGACGAGGATGGAACGATCATAAAGAACAAGGCCAGACTCATTACCAAAGGATATCATCAAGAAGAAGGAATTAATTTTGACCAGACATACGCTCTAGTGGCAAGGCTGGAGGAAAACAGGTTATTCCTAGCATATGCCGCTCTTAACGGCTTCACTGTCTATTAGATGGATGTGAAGTCTACCTTCCTTAATGGTGACATAAAGGAAGAGGTGTATGTGGAACAACCTCCAGGTTTCGTTGACTCTAACTTTCCTAATTATGTTTATCTATTATCTAAAGCTTTATATGGATTGAAACATGATCCTCGAGCTTGGTATGAGACGCTGTCTACCTTTCTTCTTGAGAATAAGTTCACAGGGAGAAAGATAGATAAGACATTATTTCTTAGGGAAATAAAAGGCAAGATTTTGTTAGTGCAAATCTATGTCGACGACATTATTTTTGGCTCTACTGATGACAACCTCTGCAAGAAGTTTTCAAAACTTATGCAAGGGAAGTTTGAAATGAGCAGTATGAGCCAGCTGAAGTATTTCTTAGGACTTTAGGTGAAACAATCTGAAGATGGAATTTTCATCTCGCAGACTAACTTCACCAAAGATCTAATTAAGAAATTCGGATTGGAGAATATAACCTCTATGAGGACTCCAATGGATTCAACTGTGTCTCTGGACAAGGATGAGAAAGGGAAACATTTTGATGAAACCAAGTAAAAAAGCATAACTGGATCTTTGCACTACCTTACTGCCAGTAGACCAGACATAATGTTCTCAATATATGTCTGTGCTAGATTTCAAGTGAACTCTAAGGAATCTCACTACGCTGCTGCAAAGCAGATTTTGAGATATCTTAAAGATACACCAAATCTTGGCTTATGGTACCCAAGAAGTAATGATAGCGAGCTAATTGGTTTTTCAGATGCAGATTTTGCAGGTAGAAAAGACGACAGGAAGAGCACTTCTGGGACTTGCCAATTCCTTGGAAGAAAGCTCATTTCCTGGAGTAGTAAAATGTAGAACTGTGTTGCAATTTCAACGACTGAGTCAGAGCATATCTCTGCAGGCAGTTGTTGTGCACAATTGCTATGGATAAAGAATCAGCTGGAAGATTACAATCTCAAAGTCCAAAACATCCATTTGTTTTGCGACTCCTCCAGCGCGATTGCAATAGCCAACATCCCAGTCTCTCACAGCTGTACAAAGCACATAGAGCTGCGATACTACTTCATCTGGGAGCATGTGGAGCATGGGGACATTGATCTACAGTATGTCCCAATAGACAAGTAGATTGCAGACATCTTCACGAAGCCGCTGGACGAGGCCAAGTTTTCGATCTTCAAAACAGAACTTGGAATGCTCAACAAAGAAGATTAGAGAGGGTGGACTCACAATAAAAGTCAGAAATCAAGAAATTCATCAAAAGTTGAAATTTTTCAAAGTTCAGACCTGATGACTCGAGTAAGATAAAGAACCACTCGAGTACTTCTACTTCCACTCGAGTACATCTTCAGTCACTCGAGTAAGCCTTTAGCCTACTCGAGTACTCGACAAGTCACTCGAGTAACCCCACTCGAGTACTTATGTTCTTCTCAAGAAATCATGAAGTCACCACTCGAGTACTTCCATTTTCTCACTCGAGTACTATCTTCATTTCACTCAAGTACCGCCGGATAACTCGAGTATCAGGAAGTCTATTTCTCAACTTCAATTCAAATTTCATTATTCGCAACACGAGGCTTATACTGCCTCTTTCCAAGGTATGCTAACTTTATTTACTTCTTAATTATCGATAAATTAGGGTTATATAAATATAAAAGTCCGGATTTCTTTTTCTATACGACTCAAATCCCTTTCACTCGAGTAAGCCTAAAAACTCTTCTCCTTTTGCCGACTGTCGCAGAGCTTGCGCCATTTTCTTCCCCGCAGCAGATCTCTCTCAAATCTCTGGATCATGGCACCTTCTTCCAAGATTGGTATCGACTCTTAACTCGTCACCGTAGGGATTGCCAAATTGTCCGACGATTTCCATAATCTCCTCATCCTCCTCGACACAGTCGGCTTGACGTTTGTTCTACAACAACCGTGCAAGATTCTCTTTTAAGAGGTTGAAGAATTTTTCAAAAACATTAAGGTAAAGAGAAATGGGAAGGTTCTTAAGTCCAAAGTAAAGGGTATCAAAATAAAGCTCGATAAAATCTCTGTTTCCAAACTTCTTCGACTACCAGTCATCGATGAAGAAGAGCATCTTGGTCCTAAAGATTCTGACAGAGCATGTATATTCTATGTATTATCACCTGAAGTCCTCACCATTCGACGATCAGAAATCAATCCAGAGAGCAAGTTTCTTACGGATAATATTAGAAAAATCCTCCTATGCAAAACCAATTCAATCAGAGACATTTATACTAACATGTTTGACATCATGACAACCATTATCTAAAGCAAGAAATTTCAGTTTGGTATGTTAATTCTTGACAAAATCAGGGAGAGCATCAAGGCACCAAATTATGCAAGGATTATCTCTCTACTACTACATGAGTTCAATCCTGAAGTCTTCAATTTCTCCAAAGGAACAATTCTACATCACATGAAGAAGGTCTCCATCTCATCCATTCAGAGGTGGGAGTTAAAGTTGCTAAATCCTGCTCAGGCTGCCATAGCCCATGATCAGCCATCTGCAGAGGACATGACCTCATCTCCCTCTCCACCTCATATAGCTTGCACATCTGGTGCAGTTGCTAAGGGGGAGCCTTCTCCTTCTATTCCAGAATTCAGAGTACCTAATCCACCAGCTGCAACTTCTCTACCTCCATCAACTCTAGAAGAAACTCACTCAGATGCTCAGATCCAAGAAACCATCCTCTCCACTAAAGCAGCCATCAATGAGATTATTGAAGAACTAACTTCTGAAGAACCTCTTCCTCCACTTCAACAAGAACAAACTACTGAAGCATCAAAATAACCAACACCTGTACCATCACCTACTCCAACTCCATCTCCTAAATCCCCTATTCCCAACTCTCCTGCTGCTGAACAAGAGCAGGTTGAGACTATTTTGATTCCTGATGACAAAGAAACTTCTCGAGAACCAATTGAAGCTCCCCTGAAGAGCTTAGATTTTCCTCTACCCACCTTCATCACTGAAGAAGGTGATGCCATGATTCATACTACCAAAGCCAAGAGCTCAGTCACCATTGAAGAGGTTATTCCATGGTCTGCTCCTCCTCTTCCTCTAGTTCTTCTACTGTTGCTACTCCTCCTCCTGCTGCTGTAAATGATATTGTTGGTAAGATTGAACAGATGCTTCTTGAACAAAGAAAGTATTTTGATGAATCTCTCAAATTTTTTTCAAGATAAAGTTACTGCTCTTGAGAAAGAGATGAGCAGAGGATTTCCTGAGATTCGGCACAATACTGACGAATTGAGACAATTATTCAAGATTGGTGGAAAAACTCTGAACCACACAATCACTTTTGTTGGTTATGTCATGGATCCAGCTGTTACTATTGCAAATAATTAGATTCAGTTGGAAAAGAATGCTCAAGCTCAGACTTTCAAAGTCTGTGAAGAAGTAGGGACTTTCAAAGAAGATGCTATAAATACCCTGACTGTAGAAGTCAGAATGGGGGAGAATTTAGTTAAGGAATACTTAGGGAAATCGGATGCCAACAAGCAAACACTCTGGGAAACAAAGATAGAGAAATTCAAGATGATGTGCTGGGTCAGATCCAAAGTGTAAAATTCCATACTAATGATACAGCTGTATGGATGCATAACAAGATACTCCCTGACTTTCTAGCAGATCAAAATGTTATTTCTCATAATTTGAATCCCTTATCTCCAGCTCCAGTTCCATATCCCTCCTTCTCTTCAAGACCTGAAGGCTTTGAAGGCCCTCCTCCAGATTCTTAGGCTCAGGTTTGGGAGGCTGATCCAGCAGACATATTTCTTCAAGCCCCTCCTGAAATTTACATTCCAAAGAAGAGAAGATATGGTGTTGGAGCCTGTACCAGTAGATCTATTCCAGTTCCAGATTCAGAGAAAAGGAAAGCTCCAGAATTTGCAGAACTTTGGTCTCCTACTTTAAAGTCACGTATTCTGGATACTCTAAAGTTAGTCTTGGACTTCAATGAAAATAGACATGATCATTACAGTCCCCAAGAATGGGACTTGTATGAGAAGTCAGTGACAAAGAGAAGACTATATGACGGAGAACATGGAAGAAACAACCCTGCTGCTCCTCTAAGGCCTCCTAAGTATTATCCAAAACCTTACAGTTATCAGAGGAGACAACAAGAAAAGAAAGATAAACAGCAACTACCTCAGCATCCTCAAGCTTAAGCATGAATAAGTTACAAGAGTGTGGTTAAGAATTGTGCAGAAATGACTTATGGACAATCTTATTCATATAATTCTTAATTTTGATCATTTACTCTTTGCTTATATTCTGTGTGCTTATTACTTTGATTTCTATCCTGCATATCTAGTTCTTTATTTGTCTATATAATTCACCTTAGTGTAGAGGGTTCTAACTTCTACAAATAGGGGGAGATTGTTGGGTATCGTATCCACAATAACCTAGATTTGATGAAGTTACCCTTGAACAAAGATAAATTAAGTTGTATTTGATGTTTTGTTTGAGTTATGTGTTTGCAGGATTAAATTACCAAGTGTAGACCAATGTCAGTCTACAATGAGTCACCAACGCAGGACCATACAATGTAATCCCTCATTGTGTGAACCATGGTGTTGGCTCATGTGTAGCCTCTCTATTGGGATACACTTCATTTTCAAGCAGTAGGATTGATTGGAGAAAGAAGTGTTGCTGATTTTATTGAAAAAGGAAAATTCTCTTGAAGGAAAATTTTTCTAAGTCTTTCACTCGAGTAGAAGTTTAAGTACTCGAGTTGAACACTTAGTAAATACTCGAGTAAGTCTGTCTATACTCGAGTAATGGAAATGGCTCTCGAGTAGTCTGAACATAGATCTCGAGTAGTCCAATTCCATTACTCGAGTAGACTTTCTCTTATTCTCGAGTTAACTGATTTTACTCTTAGAAAATATTCTATGACTTTTACTCGAGTAGTCATGATAAACACTCGAGTAGATAAGTCCTTTGTCTCAAGTTATAGAAGGACAGTTCTTGTGTTGTCGTTACCCCACTCGAGTAGTCAAGTTCATGTACTCGAGTAGTCTTTCTACTTCTCGAGTAGCTCAGCTCTAGTACTCGAGTGATCAACTTTTAAATCTCAGAATTTTTCTAAGTCCTATACTCGAGTAGCAAAATTCCTTTACTCTAGTAGTTAATCTACTTCTCGAGTAGTCCTGTTTCAGTACTCGAGTAACCAGAATTCATCTCCCAAAAAAAATCGCTAACTCTTTCTCCCGAGTAATCCTTCTAGTACTTGAGTAGTTCATCTCCACGTCTCGTGTAATTCTTCTAGTACTCGAGTGTTTTTTATCTCACTCGAGTGATTACAAATTTTGTTCAGAATTTCCTCAAGGACTTCTTCTCGAGTTGTCTGTTTCTATCCTCTCGAGTAAACATATTTGTACTCGAGTAGCTCATCTTTTACTCGAGTAAATCAGAAATCTTTTCCAGAATTTTCCAAAGACCATAAACGACGGGATTTTCAAATGTCGTGATGTGATTGGTCTATGTGTACATCATTAATGCAAATTATGACAGTTAGGGAGATCTTATATAAGGTCTTTTCAAATTTGACTAATCGTAACAAGTTGTCAAAGAAATATTCTAAGTCTCTGAATCGAAATTTTCTCTTTCTAAAAATGGAAGCTGCCGCCCTCTTCATCGTGCAAATCTCCTAGGGCTTGCGTTCAAGAAGATTCAAATCAAGGTTGACTTACAGATCGAGATTGTTCTTCAACTCCTCATCATCTCTCGGATCGTGTGAGTCAAAGAAATTCCAGATCCAGATCTTGCCGAGCCTCTTCTTCAACATTTTCTGATAAAGCTGCAAAGATCAAAGAAGAAGACCTTGGCCGAGATTTTCTAGATCTGAGAAAATTACTGATTGTATTTCATTTTCTCCATTTATTTTTGTAGGAGATTCTTCTCCAAGTGTAGGAGCTTTTGTCTCCGAGTTGTAGGAAGTTTTTATCTTCCGAGTGTAGATCCGTTTTGTGCATCGAGATTGTAGGAACTTTATTCCGAGGCATAGGATTGTTTTTCAATCTGAGATAGTGGAGTAGCCAATTCTAGTGCTTTTCTAGATCGGTGAGTGGAAAGTGGATGTACCCAAGGTTGGGGAACCACTATAAATCTCTTGTCGTCTGTGAATGCTTGGTAGATTTTTGTGTGCATAGATCTCTAAATTTTTATTCCGCAAAAAGGCTCACAACTCACCTATTCACCGTCCTCTAGGTCTTTTAGGTAGACAACTGTATAAAATTCATTCCTTCTATGATGAGAAAAGGTGGAAGGTATGCCCTTAGCTTCTGAAAGTTCTTGGAGAAGACAGCAGAGTCCTCATCTGACATGCTGCTATCTGATGCATCTGACTCTGAGTTGTCTGAATCAGTTGGTCTTCTTAGAGGAGAGGGAATCCTCTCCTTGCTCTTCCTGATGTTGTCTGTCTTGAATGCCAAGGTCTTCTCCTTGGCATGGGATCTGCTGGTGGCCTCCTCCTCTTTACTAGCAGCTAGCTGCATCTCATAGGAGAGCAACTTCCAAACAATGTTTGGGGAAGAGTCTCAACAAGCTTGGCCACCTCTCTTATCGCGTAAATCTTAGTATCTCAGTCTCTTGTGAGATATTTGAGGAACTTGTCATATATTTCATAATGACTGAAGACCCTCCCATAGGTCCTCAGTTCATTAATGATCCAGACAAATCTTTCATAGCAAGTAGCTATGTTCTATTTTAATGATTGCCTGAAAGCCTCATACTCTTGGTTGAGCATGGACTTTCTATCATCTCTTACCTCTTTAGTGCCCTCCATGTAGACCACTAGGATGTCCTACTTCTCTTTGGAGGTCTAGTAGTGGACCAAGTTCTGAAAGGTAAAATCATCAATAGCACTGACTATGATGTTCTGGGCTCTCTTGTCCAATGCAGCCAACATGATCTCATCCTTGGCCATTTATGAATAAGCCTTGGGAGTCTGGATATTGGCATCCAGAACTGAGATCTTCATAGGGTTGAAGGGCCCCTCTCTGACAGTCACAAAGATTCTAGGGTTAGAGGCTTCCATGAATTGTCTTACCCTCTCTTTCCATATTCCAAAATACTCCTTCCCGCAGATGGGGAGTTTCATGGAACTAAGATCCTTATGGTTCTCTCTAGAACCCATAAATTCAGATCTGTAGCTACCTTTGGAGATCACTCAGATTATTAATTCCTTTTTGAGTAATCTCCATCTGATACCACTTGAAAGTCTTAGTTTTCAAGGTAGCATGCAACATAGGGGGGGAGGTCAACAGGTTTATTTAAATCTTTTGACTATCTTTTAATTTCTTCGTTTAGTACTTAGTGTGTTGGCAGTTGATTAGCCTTCAAGAACCTGTACTAAGAAAACAACACAGAAAAGCATACACAGAAATTTATAGTGGTTCTCCAGATTATGGGTACATCCACTGTACTCCAGCCATTCTAACTTTCAGTTAGACAAGCCACTTCTCCAAAACTCAGCTCAAAGAGCTTACAGCTCAGATCCCTCAGGATCTCTCATTTTCCTCCAAGACTTATAGCTCAAGCATAAGTTCCCTACAACCCAGTGATCAGCAAATCACCTACCTAAGGCCAAAGTCCCTACAACTCAGGCTGGGAGGACATCCCTACCTTAGATCCACAAAGGATCCTACCTCAGAGAGAATGACTCTACTACCTCAGGCTGTTAAGCCCTACCTAAGATCCAAAGGATCCTATAGCTCAGGCGCAAGTGCCCTACAACTCAGTGAGAATGACTCACCTACTCCGACTATTAAGCCCTATAGTTGAGCGATCAAAAGATCACCTACCACAGATCGAAACTGGATCCTACCTCAGATTCACAAATGAATCCTACATTTCAGGCCAAAGGCCTACTCTCAGATTCTCTACAGAATCCTACCTCAGGTCCAAACTGGATCCTACACTCAGAGAGTAAATTCTCCTACAGCTCAGGCAAATTTTCCCTACCTCAGGCCAATGGCCCTACAACTCAGATCCAAAAGGATCCTACAGCAAAAATAATGGTTTGAATAATTTGACAAAGAGAAATTTCTCTATGTCAACAAGTAGGGTGGAGTTATCTCAGCTCTATCTTACTTCAAAACAGCAGGAAGAAATTCTGCCTCTACTAGAAGAATCTCAGAATGTAAATTCTGATCTTGTTGAAGAAGACGGAAGAATAGTTAGGTCTTGAGTTCTTCAATCAGCTAGCTGAGCATGCAGAAGAATGACTGCTCTTCTTTCTTTCTTTATCAGAATTCTTTCTGATCTTGCTGTAATAGAAAAAGATGCAACAACTCAATGAACTTTTTGGTTCTTGCTGGAAGACTTCAAGCTTTTTCTCGGCAGCAATGGCGAGGAAGATGAAGTCCAGCCACTTTTTCTCTTGTTGAGTAAAACCCTAAAAGTTGACTCCAACATCTGAAGCTTGTCCTTTTTATCTTCTGCCGACTAATGGCTCTAAAAAGCTGTGGGTACCACCTGTAGCAGACAGCTGCATCTTGCTTTAATAGAAGAAGTCGTACAGTAGACTTTCGACAGTATTTGTCATGTTCCGTAACTTTCCCGCACTTAATTTGAACTCAAATCACTTTGTTGGCTTTGCTGACATCACCATTAGTGGGCTTAGCCAAAATCAAGCATCAGTAGTATAGGCATTGAGTGAGTAAGCATCACTCAACGCCAAAACACTTAGACAGATTTTCTGTCACTAGGAGTTGAGTGAGCAACCTTTACTCATCGACACTTAGAAAATATTTCAGATATTAGGCATTGAGTGAGTAAGCTTCACTCAACCCCAAGACACTTATAAAATTTTTGTGTCATTAGGCGTTCAGTGAACCACCTTCACTCAATGCCAAAACATTAAGAAAAATCTTACTGTCTCTAGGCGTTGAGAGTGTTGAGTCCACTCAACGCTTTTTGTTTCTAGGCGTTGAGAGCGTTGAGTGTGTCTTCATCACTCAACGCCTTTTGCCTTAGCCAACTTTCTATTACTACGCGTTGAGTGAGCCTTCATCACTCAATGCCATAATACTTAGACAGATTTTGTCTCTTGGCGTTGAGTGAGTAAGCTTCACTCAATGCCAAACTACTTAACAGATATTTTTCTGCTATCTAGCGTTGAGTGAGTAAGCTACACTCAACGCATTTGGACTTAGCCAAATCTCTGTGGAATCACAGTCCCTGACTAACAAAGGTTTAGTCAATGCTTTTTATCACATAGCGTTGAGTGAGTAAGCTTCACTCAATGCTTGTGGACTTAGTAAAATATCAACACAGATTTTATGTGGCATTGACTGACTGAGCTATACTCAATGATTTATGTTGTATGGAGTTGAGTGAGTAGACTTCACTAAACGCATGTGGACTTGGCCACATCTCAGCTAGTTTCTCCTTAGGCTTTGACTGCCTCAGTGTAACACCCTAAACTCAAAAGAGGGATGGGTGGCGTTTTGAGACAAGTTTCAGACTTGGTAGAGGTCACATGGCTTGGGACATGGGCGTGTCCCAGGGCGTGTCGTTCTCAGGTTCGACGATGGCCGTGTGGTCGACTAAATTGCAGTCGACGATCGTGGAGCAGCGAACATGGCCTGAGACATGGGCGTGTCCCAGGCCATGTCCTACCCGGGTAGTTAGCCGAGTTGTGTGAGGGAATACATGGCCTGGAGCCCAGGCATGTTCGGGTATGACACGGGCGTGTCAAATGGGACACGGGCGTGTCGAATACCCATGTTCTTCTCGGGTTGGTGTTGTGTCACAACCTGCATTTCCTCAACGAGCACGTCGTATCAGAGCAAGAGGAAAATGGGTTATGATGCCACGTCGTGCAGGGGATTACTGCACACGCTCAGGCAAACCTTTACACTTACTAGACTAGATTAAAAGCATCAGTTATATGCAAGAAAACCATTGAGTTTGATGGTCGTATCCCTCGGCCTAGTAGAGCAAAATGTGGTTGTACGCGGCGGAAAAATCCGGGGCGTTACATGTTGGTCCTGTGTCGATGGAGGAACACGCCCAGCTACACGGTCGTGTACTGGATGACACAGGCGTGTCAAGCCTGACACGGGCATGTCGGGAGCCGTGTTCTTTTTCGGGATGCAACAGTTTCGGTGTCAAATGAGGCACACGGCCTTGGACATGGGTGTGTCACAAGCCATGTTAGGCCTAGGTTTTGGATTTTAAGTGCGAATCGTGGCCGTCTGTTTCCTTATTTTGGGATCCAACGACTCAGGGCTGTCCTTGTTGGGTTATACCCGGGAATAGGGTTTGGAAGCCTTCATTTCTTTCAAACCATCTCTTTCTAAAGTTCTAGAGAGAGGGTAGAGCATGGAAGAAGAAGGAAGAGAGATTCGGCCATCGGTGGAGCTTCGGAGCCCCAAATCGCAAGCCAAGTTCGGATCTATGGAGGCGAGGACATTGCGGTGCTTTTCATCTGCATATATCTTCATGGCGCCAAAGAGGAATGCTAGGGTAACGATTCTCATCTTGGACATGTGAAGTCATTTTTCCCTTACATAGGAAGCCCGCTCTCGCGAGTTTGCGGTGAGTGTGACGTGTTCCTTCGGGTAGACAAGAATAGTCCCCGTTGTTTTGCATGTAGAGTCCGTAATCGAGAAACGGACATAGGCATGATGTGTGAAGCCTACCCGGACAAGTTGGTCTAGATCGGTGATGTTGCATTGCATGAATGGTCGGAGAAGACTCTGCGCAGATGATTGTTTTTCGGGTTTTCTACGCGGTAGATTGCAACAGGGAGCCTTGGGGACTAACATCGAGGTGCACCCAGAAAATTGGGCAGATGCGTGATTCTGCCAACTTGGTGGCATGGGAGCAAACTTGTATATAACCGGGTTATGTAAAGTGTGAAATCATTTTGGGACTCGGGAAAGCTTGACACGCGTATATCGCTTAAATTGACGTTGCGTAGTGAGAAACGGGTTAGGCGGAACCGTACCAGCTCTATGTCGTTCGGTACTAGCGACCTAAACTACGTGTGACTTGCGGTTGGCATAGATGGAGGGTCTTAGGTGGTCTATGGCTTAAATTGACGCGACTGCTACCGGAAAGACCAAAATGCTCACCAGAATTTGCCGTCCAAAGGGCGGGGGTGAGACCGTGGACTTTGACAGGATTTGTCGAGAATGTGCCCTGAGAGCACGGGGTGTGTGGCGGTGCGAGCCTACGCCTGTGATGATGTATAATTTCTCTATTATATGGTAATGATAACAAAGTGGAGGGAAGTAGCATCGCCGCCCCGAGTTTTGGGGGAGGATCATTATAATTTGGCCAGCATAGCTGACCGTTGCTTTTATTTGCCACCGCTTTGGTGGATTGTTGCTTGCAGGTCCTGCGGAGCCGAGTGGCAAATACCGGGCAAAAGCCCTTGTTGCCAAGTCACCCCTCGAAGGCCTAATGTTTAGTGTTTTCTTTTATTCTCATGCATGACCGGCCTGCGTGCTGAGGTTTGGAAGACACTTATATTTGAGTAAACTATTGTAAGGCCATAAGGCCAAGTACTTGTGTATTTGTACGTTCATTCCTGTTTGGTTTATGAAGTGGACATTCATGCTTTCGGCTGGGTTCTTAATCTGTAACTTTTAAATTGCATCTGCTAGAATGTACTCTGTGTAGGACGTTGATTATTGCCAGGATGGTTTCCATTGCGTAACCTTCCGGTCTATCTGTGGTATATGGCGTCGGGCCCCGGCCGGACCTACTGCTATATGCTATGCGACGGATAGAGGGTGTTACAATTTAGTATCAGAGCACTAGTTTCGGTCAACTTAAATGAATTCGTGGACGAATTCTTTTAAGGGGTCGTGAATACATGTGTGTGCGTCATTGTTATAACATTAACGAACCCATGAATGTCCACTTAGGATTGAAAATACACATGTTTGGGGAACCTGCGTGTTCCTATAATTGCTTTTTGCAATTTTGTTTGGTCGCTTAATGGTGTTTTGTACAACTATAGGTGACCAGGAGTGGTGCAGGGCCGTCAAAATGCCCGGTTTCTGAGGCTAGTAGCGCACCGAATGATGTGCCGGCAACACCTTCCTCGGCAGAAACCATACGATTGGTGGCTGAAGCGGTGTTTGTTATGATCAATGCGCAGCCTGCAAGGCAGATGCAGCAGCCTGCTCCTGCGGTGGAGCAGGTACCGCTTCAAGCAGCGGAATCGAGAAGTGTGGAGCAAGTAGTGGTGGAACCTTTGGTGCCTAGGAGAGCAACTGAAAGGCAGCTCAAACATGTTATGGGCTTCAATCCTCCGGTGTTCTCGGGGACGGGAACCCCATCCTAAGTAGAGGATTGGCTCTCCCGAGTAAGGAGAGTATTGACAGCTATTGAAATGGAAGAGTGGCAGATGACCTCCATAGCTACGTTCCTATTGGACGGAGATGCAAGGCTGTGGTGCGAAGGTTTGAAGTTACATAACTTGAGGGGAAGACAACTTACGTATGTCTCAATGGAAGAATTTTCGGAGATGTTTCTTAGTTTGGTACCTTCCCTCGGCTCAGAGGATTGCATTGGTGAGTGAATTCCGGAGGATGACGCAAGGAGAGAGTAGCGTGGATGAGTATCTCCACGAATTTACACGGTTGGGTTAGTATGATAGCTCTACGTTCCCGGATGAGGAGTGTAAGACGAACCGATTCTATGAAGGTCTGAGGGATGACCTAAGGCTACTACTCTCGGGGCCTTGACGCAGGGCTTCTTGACCCTGGTCAATACGCCCCAGTCGTTGGAAAAGGATCTGAGGAATGTGCAAGCAAAGAGAGACTCTGGGGCTAAGAAGAAGGAGTTCAAAGTGTCGGCTACTTCAAATTCTGGTTATTATAAGTTCAATAAGAAGGCTAGGACTTTGGGTCCAACCCCTTCTTCCGGTGCCTCTGGGGCAACTACAAGCTGAACCCCGGGTGCATGTTATAATTGTGGGAAGCCGGGACACTTTGACCGAGACTACTGGAGTGGATGTCCAAAGTCCGAGAGGAAGCCGGGAGCAACCTATGAGGAGAAGGGCAAGGCGGTGGAGTCAACCGCATCCCATTATGCTCCGGCTCAACCTAGATTCTATAATCTTGGCCAGCATGAGGCCATAAAGCAAGCAGATGTGGTGACAGGTACGGTTTAAATTTATAGCAAGTTAGTTTTAAATACTTGTTACTTTGCATATATTACCTTACCACTGCTTGTATAGACTTTGTTTTGATTTGTGAAAATCCAGCGAGAGTACTCTTTGATATGGGAGCTTCGCACTCCTTTTTGTCTGAAGGATTTATATCACGCATCGGAGTACCTTCTTCGATTGCAAATGACAAACTGGATGTGTTGTTGAAAATGTGTGTTCAATGCGCACAGATAGAGTCTGTGGCGTTAAGATTCGTATTGGGAGTCAGGAGTTCGATTTGCAAGCATTGTTAATGCCGCTGGTGGAGTTTGACGTGATATTTGGTATGGACTGGTTCTCGGAGCAGCAAGCATATATCGATTGCGATCGCAAAGAGGTCAAGTTGGGAACAGTTCGTGAGACGACGTTTGCGGGCATGAAAGGTTCGAGCAAGACTCTGATGTCTGCTCTTCAGGTGGTTAAGGCGATTCGTGCAGGTGCAGAGCTGTTCTTTACACTAGTGGAGTCTTCGAAGCCTAAGCCTGCTTTGGACAACATCCTAGTGTTATCTGAATACCCTGATGTGTTCCCTGGTGATCTTCCTGGAGCCCCACCTCAACGGGAGAAAGACTTCACTATCGAGCTAGTGCTAGGTACGAAACCTATGTCACGCTATCTGTATCGGCTAGCGCCTAAGGAGATGGCAGAGCTGAAGGTTCAACTTCAAGAGTTGTTGGAGCATGGTTATGTGCGTCCAAGTTCATCGCCTTGGAGCGCACCGGTCCTTTTTATTAAGAAGAAGTACTGAAGCTTGATATATTGTATCGATTATCGAGAACTGAACAAGCTAACGGAGAAGAACAAGTACCCAATCCCAAGGATTGATGATCTGTTCGATCAGTTAGTCAGGTCATTCGTGTAATCAAAATTGGGTCTTAAGTCCAGTTATTATAAGTTGAGGATAAGGGAAAGTGATATCCCCAAGACAGCTTTTAGCACAAGATACAGGCATTATGAGTTTACGGTCATGCCGTTTGGGC
Source organism: Platanthera guangdongensis (assembly GCA_039583875.1). Lineage (NCBI taxonomy): Eukaryota > Viridiplantae > Streptophyta > Magnoliopsida > Asparagales > Orchidaceae > Platanthera > Platanthera guangdongensis. Next base: position 159,684,560 of record CM077151.1, read on the forward strand.
TGACTAATGTGTCGTTTATGTTCATGGATCTGATGAACAGGACTTTCAGAGAGTAGCTAGACCACTTTGTGATCATCTTCGTCGACGATATACTGGTGTGCTCGCAGAGTGAGGAGGATCACTTTAAGCATCTGCATTTGGTGTTGGAGACGCTGAAGAGGAATCTACTGTACGCCAAATTCTCCAAATGCGAGTTTTGGTTGATATCAGTAGCGTTCCTTGGTCATATAGTCAGTGGAGAGGGAATTGCGGTGGATCCAGCTAAGATTGTTGATATACGAGAGTGGCCTGTGCTGTCTATGGTAGTGGATGTTCGGAGTTTTCTGGGGCTTGCCGGCTATTACAGGCACTTCGTGGAGAACTTCTCGCGGATAGCTTTACCCCTCACGACTCTAACGAGGAAAGAGTAGAAGTTTGTTTGGATGCCGGAGTGCGCACGAGCGTTCGAAGAGTTGAAGAGTCGGTTGACAACATCATATGTGCTGAATTCGCCGAGTGGGACTAAAGTCTTCGATATTTATAGCGATGCTTTGGGCAGTGGATTGGGTTGTGTCCTACTGCAGCATGAAAGTGTGATAGCATGAGAGGAATTATGCCGTCCATGACTTAGTGTTAGCGACCGTGATATTTGCCCTAAAGCTGTGGAGGCATTACTTGTATGGGGTGAAGGTCGATATCTATACTGACCACAAGAGCCTGAAATACTTGTTGGATCAGAAGGATCTGAACATGCGACAACGGAGATGGATGGAGTTCCTGGGGGACTACATATTCAAGATTCATTATGTGTCTAGGAAAGGCAATGCAATTGTGGATGCGTTGATTCGTAAGGCACCAGCTCAAGCCAACGGGCTGTCGTTCCATGACGAGCGTTTGGTTCGTAAGTTGGAGGCGTTGGAGATCTCTTGCGTAGACAAGCAGTCTAGTGCCGAAGCGCTATTGAACTGGACAAAAGTTTAGTGTGACCTGGCTGATCGGATTGGGCAGGCTCTGGATATGGATGGCCACATGAAGCAAATCATGGTTGAGGTTTTGGATGTGTCAAATTCCCAATTTGAGATTGTGGATGGATTGTTATGGAAGGACAGTCGTTTGTGCATCCCGAATGTCGGCAAATTGCGGGTGGAATCTATGTACGAGGGTCATCATACCAAGTACTCGATTCACCCAGGGAGCACGAAGATGTACCGTGATATGAAGAAATTATTCTGGTGGCCAGGACTTAAGAAGGATGTGGCACTATATGTGGCGAAGTGTCAAACATGCGCCTTGGTGAAGGCGGAGTGCCAAAAGACTGGAGGATTCCTGAAGTCCTTGCCTATTCCATAGTGGAAGTTCGACGACATTACAATGGACTTTGTGCATGGTCTGCCAAGGTCGCAGAAGGGAAACGACGCCATCTGGGTGATCGTAGATCGTTTGACGAAAGTGTCGCACTTCATTATGCATAGGAAGGATGCTTCTGTGGAGAAATTGGCAAAATTGTATGTGGATAATATTATGCGGTTTCACGGTGTGCCCCGCAGCATCGTTAGTGACCGAAATGGGTGGTTCACTTCCAATGATTGGAGGTTGGTGCAACAGATGTTGGGAACAAAGCTGAGTTTCATCACAACCTTCCATCCACAGACGGATGGTCAGACCGAGAGGGTCAACATGACGATGGAAGACATGCTTCGCATGTGCGTCCTGGATTTCGAGAAGCATTGGGAAGATCACCTATATTTGGTGGAATTTGCGTATAACAACAGCTACTAGGAGATCATTCAAATGGCGCCCTTCGAGGTCCGATATGTTAGAAGATGTCGCAATCCGTTATCGTTGTTGGAAACAGGTGAGTCGAAGCTATACAAGAGGTAAGAGGTGGAAGATGCAACCTCGTTGGTATGAACCATTCGAGAAAGATTGCTAATCGCTCAGGACCGCCAAGATAAGTACTATAACGCCAAGCATAGGAACGTGGAGTTTGCTGTCGACGATTGGGTGTACTTGAAGATTATGCCGTTCAAGGGTATCTCGCGGTACGGTGCTTTAAGAAGCTAAGTCCGAGGTACCTTTTACCGTTTGAGGTCCTGGAGCGGATTGGCGAAGCAGCTTATCGATTGAAGCTATCAGTGGAGCTAAGTGGACTACACGACGTATTCCTCATATCAGTGTTGTGGAAGGCGGTGCAAGAGCCTTCACAAGTGGTTGCGGTCGATCAAGTACCGGTCGATAATGGGTTGACGATGAAGGTCAAGCCCATTCGCATTGAGGACTCGGAAGTCAAGCGGCTGCGTAACAAAGACATCGGGATGGTTAAGGTCCGTTGGGACAACTGTGGTCGGGAGGAGCTCTCGTGGGAGCGAGAGCAGACCATGCTTGAGGAGTACCCAGAGTTATTCCACTCAGGTACCGTTTAAGTTTTGTTTATATCTTTCCTTTCTGTAATTTCGGGACGAAATTCTTTTAAGAGGGAGAGAGCTGTGACGCCCCAAAACTCAAAACAGGGACGGGTGGCATTTTGAGCCAAGTTTCGGACTTGGTAGAGGTCACATGGCCTGGGACACGGGCGTGTCCCAGGGGCGTGTTGTGCTCGGGTTCCAATGTGGCCGTGTGGTCGATGAAATTGCAGTCGACGATCGTCGAGCAGAAAATACGACCTGAGACACGGGCGTGTCCCAGGCCGTGTACTACTCGGGTAGTTAGCCGAGTTATGTCGAGCGAGAAAGACGGCCTGGAGCCCAGACATGTTCGGTTATAATACGTGCGTGTCAAATGGGACACGGGCGTGTCGAATACCCGTATTCTTCTCGGGTTGGTGTTGGTCTTGTATCGATGGAGGAACACGCCGAGCTACACGGGCATGTACTGGATGACATGGGCGTGTCAAGCTTGACACGGGCGTGTCGAGAGCCCGTGTTCTTTTCGGGATACGACTGTTTCGATGTCGGATAAGGCACACAGCCTTGGACACGGGCGTGTCACAAGCCGTGTTCGGCCCAGGTTTTGGATTTTAAGTGCAAACTGTGGCCGTGTGTTTCCTTATTTTGGGATCCAACAGCTCAGGGCTGTCCTTGCTGGGTTATACCCGATACTAGGATTTGGATGTCTTCATTTCTTTCAAACCATCCCTTTCTAAAGTTCTAGAGAGAGGGGAGAGCAAGGAAGAAGAAGGAAGAGAGATCTGGCCGCCAGTGTAGCTTCGGAGCCCCAAATCGCAAGCCGAGTTCGGATATACGGAGGCGAGGACATTGCGGTGCTCTTCATCTGCATAGATCTTCATGGCGCCAAAGAGGAATTCTAGGGTAACGATTCTCATCTTGGACATGTGAATTCCTCTTTTCCCTTGCATAGGAAGCCCACTCTCGCGAGTTTGCGGTGAATGTGAGGTGTTCCTTCGGGTAGACATGAATAGTCCCCATTGTTTTGCATGTAGAGTCCGTAATGGAGAAACGGACAAAGACATGATGTGTGAAGCCTACCCAGACAAGTTGGTCTGGATATGTGATGTTTCATGGCATGAATGGCCTGAGAAGATTCCGCGCAGATGATTGTTTTTTGGATTTTCTACGCGGTAGATTGCAACAGGGAGCCTTGGGGACTAACTCCGAGGTGCACCCGAAAAACTGGGCAGATGCGTGATTCTGCCAACTTGGTGGCCTGGGAGCCAACTTGTACATAACCGGGTTATGTAAAGTGTGAAATTGATTTGAGACTCAGGAAAGCTTGGCCCGCGCATATGACTTAAATTGACATTGTTGTGTGAACAACGGGTTAGGCGAAACCGTACCCGCTCTATGTTGTTCGGTACAAGCGACCTAAAGTACGTGGGACTTGCCGTTGGCATAGATGGATGGTCTTAGGCGGTCTTTGACTTAAATTGACGTGACTGCTGCCGGAAAGACCAAAATGCTCACGAGAATTTGCCGTCCAAAGGGCGGCGGTGAGACCGCGGACTTTGACCGGGTTCACTGAGAATGTTCCCTGAGAGCACGGGGTGTGTGGCCGTACGAGCCTACGCCTGTGATGATGTGTAATTTCTCTATTATATGGTAATGATAACAAAGTGCATTGAAGGAGTATCGCCGCCCCGGTTTTGGTGGCGGGATCGTTATAATTTTGTCAGCATAGCTGACCGTTGCTTTTGTTTGCTACCGCTTCGGTGGATTGTTGCTTGCAGGTGCTGCGGAGCCGAGTGACAAATAGCGGGCAAAAGCCCTTGCTGCTAAGCCGACCATCAAAGGCTTAATTTTGAGTGTTTTCTTTTATTCTCATGTATGACTGGTCTGCGTGCCGAGGTTTGGAAGACACTTATATTTGAGTAAACTATTGTAAGGCCATAAGACAAAGTACTTGTGTATTTGTAAGTTCATTCCTGTTGGGTTTATGTAGTGGACATTCATACTTTTGTCTGGGTTCTTAGTATGCAACTTTTAAATTGCTTCCATTAGAATGTACTTTGTGTAGGACGTTGATTATTGGCAGGATGGTTTCCATTGCGTAACCTTCTGTGGTATATGGCATCGGGTCCAGGCCGGACCTACTGCTATATGCTATGCGACGGATAGGGGTTGTTACACTCAGCCTGTCTCAACTCTTTTAGATGTATGGCTTTGAGTGAGTAGACTACACTCAACTCCTATTGACTTTGCCACTTTTCTGTCTAGCCAACAGTTAGACTTAGACTAACAAAGTTATACTCAACGCTTTTACTTACCTGGCGTTGAGTGAGTAGACTTCAATCAACGCCCGTGGACTTAACTGAATTCTTGCACCTGGCGTTGAGTGAGTAATCTTCACTCAACGCCTCTGGACTTTGGCAAATTCCTACCTATCCTGCATCAATCTTTGTGTCCACTTGTCCAATTACTTGAAATACCCTCCATATCATTATTTCAAGGACAACTTGCATGCATGAACTTAACACACATCAAATACAACTTTGTGTATGACATTGATATGATTGACTTGTTCAAATCTAGGATATTTTGGGCAATAGACCCAACAATGTCCAAACATGAAATAGATATAATGTTTCTAGTTATGGAAGGAACAAAATAATAATTATCTAATTTAATTACAAGCCCACTGGGCAAAGCAAGATAGTAAACACCCATGGAGACAACATCAAATCTTGCTTCATTGCCGACACGCAGGTCCACCTCTCCTTTACTCAGCAATCTTATCCTTCCAAGTTCATGCACATTTCTACAAATGTGAGAACCATATCTGATATCTAATACCCAGGATGAAGGAGCAAAAATATTTATCTATAAATCATAAATAACTGAAGCAGAAGTCTTACCTCCCCTCATCTTTTGCAGACCCTCAATGTATGAAGGACAGTTCCTTCTTCAATGACCAACCTTGCCACAGTGGTGGCACTTTCCCTCGTTCCCTGAACCTTTCTTTTTCACTGAAGAAGACTTGGGATCCAAGGCAGACTTAGGTCCTACCTTTGTCTTCTTAAAGCCCTTAGCCTTGCCCTTACCTTTATGCACCATCAATATGGGGCTATCAGGCTTGGCCTTCTTCATATTGATCTCAGCAGTCCGCAACATGCCTAGGAGCTCGGGCAGTGTCTTGTCTATTTCATTCATGTTATAGTTCAAGACGAACTGCTCATAACTGTTCGACAATGATTACAGGATCGGGTCTGTGTCCAACTCTTGGCCCAGAGGGAAGCCTAGTCCCTCAAGGTTCTCTATATACACAATCATCTTGAGTACGTGAGTCCCTACTATGTCCCGAGCTCCCATATTACATTATAACAACGCCTTGGTGACATCGAATATCTGTTGACAAGCTTGCCCTTGAAACATTTTATTGAGATGCTCGTTAATGTCCTTGCAATCCATGTTCTCAAGTTTCTTTTGTAGCTCAGAGTTCATGGTCTCTAGCATGAGACATTCGACGTCTAAGGATTCGTCAAGATCCTTCTTGTAGTCATCCTTATCAGCACGGGATGCATTCCCAGCAGGATCATCAATGGTTACATCTTCCAAAACATAGAGCTTGTGCTCTTGCCTGAGAATAATTCGCATTCTCCTATACCAGTCCAAATAATTTTTCCCGCTCAGCTTTTCCTTCTCAAGGATCGCTTGGAGGGACAGGGTGGAATGTGAAACACTTGCCATGGAAATTATATAAGGATCAAGTAAAGCAAATTAGCAATGCATCTCAAAATATAATTTATCTTTTAATTAGGACTTTAATTTAAATAACTCCCACTATTTTTTATCAAAATGATAACCCTCAATATCAATTCGAAGAGTTTATGCGAGTAACCCTCTTAGTGGACAAGATCCATATTTCACTAACACTATGAGTCTGAAAGTGCAGGTTAGATCTGATATACTCTAGAGGGGGGTGAATAGAGTATGGTGCTTGCTAAAATCTTTTTATAACTCTTATTGTATTCCTAAGTGAACAAGGAAGCAAATGAAGTACAACAACTATCTAATCAAAAAGCAATCACAAACCACAACCAGAAAATAAAAGAAAATAAGCAACCAGGAGACACAAGGAGCTATAGTGGTTCCCCAATCAATCTGGGTACATCCACTCTTCTACCACCCTAGGTAGGAATCCACTACAGGATGAGTTGTTCAGGTGTCTTGGGCACCAATGAGCTTTTGATAAGGTGCTCAAAAACCAAAGCAGATTTTTTTGATCAAGTGTCTTGCCACCACTGAGTTTTGACAAGGTCTCAAAAACCAACACAAACTTTTTAAGGGAGTTTGACAAACCTTTTACAGCAGAGAGAGAGAGAGAGAGGGATGAGATGATCTTCTCTGTCAACAATCAGAGAGAAGATAGTGGATGTTATCCAAGCTCCCCCTGAGTTCTGGAGTTGTTCAGGAATTGAAGCTTTGCAGCAGGGTGATAGGCCTTCAGAAGATTTGATCTCCAGCAAAAGATGATTTGAGTAATAGCTGAATTGTGTGGTGTCTGGAGTCTTGAATGATGATGGCCTTTGAACACTGGAATCAAGAGGGATCTGAAAATTTCAGTATGTTGATCTCCTTTTGTGATGGTGTTCTTGTATGAATTCTAAGATTGAGAATATCTGCAACTCTTTCTCTTTCTATTGTTCTTCTTCTAATAGTTGTTGTTGATGATAATGATATCCAACAGGAGTTAAAAACATTGATCTTTTATTCCTCAGATCTGAATAGAATATTTTTCTGTCCAAGATAGTCGTTAGCCTGTAATAAATGACTTACTTAACTGCATTTTGGCTTCTGGAGGAAAGTCCAAAAAAACATTCCTTTGAAAATCCCTTGAAACTCCCTTTAGATTAATTGAAAACGGCTACAAGATCCTTGACATAAATGCTGAGAATAATTCCATAACTCTCTGAATTTGAATCTTTAAAAACATCGATCTCGTCAGAAAAACGTCGACATGAGCTCCACTATCGTTGAACTGAGCTCAGAGACTGGACTTAGACTGAAACATAGATCGTCGATTTGAGCTCAACTATCGTCGAACTGAGCTCAGAGATAGAGAAACAAACTAAAGACAAGAACGTCGATCTTAGCTCGAAGATCGTCGAATGGAGTTCGACGAATCGTTGAAGTTGAGCTCAGAGATCGTCGAATGGAGTTCGACGATTCGTCGAAGTGAGCTCTGCGATCGTCTAATGGAGTTCGACGATTCGTCATCCTGAGCTCGACGAAATGACTGAGTCTCCAGAACTGAAATATCTAGTCTTGAGGGCAGCTTCCAAACCAAAATACTAACCCTTGGACTCAATTCTAATTGACCTTTAGATCTATACAAGGAGGTCAAAATAGATTTCCTAAAAGACATAGTTATCCTTGCCCAAATCAGTAATAGGGTGTTCCAACAATCTTTCCCTATTTGGGTTAGGATTACTATTTACATATATTGAAAAAAAAACATACAAAGCAGAAATGTAACAACATATTGCAGAAACACAGACATTATCACAGATAGTTCAGAAAACAAAATATACTGTCATCGTACAGAATCATTCCTTTTCCTTGCTCTTTATAAGAACTATTTCTCTGTTGGGGTTGAGAGCTTCTTTCTTGGATCTCCTGTCATCAGCTGCACCTAGAGAGGTTTGATGTTTTGGCCTGGGCACTACAGCATCTGGATGAAGCTTCATATAACTTTCTGAATCAAAGAATTTGCTGGAGGAGTATCTCTCAAGTTCTTTCTTTCTTTGATCTGATAGAGTAGTGATATTTGAAGTATCTTTTCCTTGTTCTCTAGCTTTCTTGATTTGGTCTAGTGCAGCCAATTCTTTCATTCTTGCTGTCCATGAGGTGGGATTGTTTTCTGGATCTTCAAATGGAACAGGAGGCTCATATCTGTTTGAAGGATTATCAGGAGGAGCTCTGGAAGAGACTAAATCTTTAAGCTTATAAGGGAAGGGACCAGAAGTAGTGTTAGAGGGACCTTATCCTTCCCTTTGATAAGGATGTTGCCTGGAATACACTCTGAGTCCTCTTTGATTTCCTCTGTACTGTCCTCTTCTGGACTGGTAACCTCTAGATTGATTTCCTCTGTACTGGGATCTTCCTTGAGTTTGATATGAAGTTTGGCTTCTGGCAGTAGATTGGAAGGCAGAACTGCCACCTGCACCTGCATCAGGTGAAGGAGGAGGAGGAGGATTGAAATGGGATGATCTTTGTCATATTTTCTTCTCTTCTTCATAGCTTTTAGTTGATTCCTGGAGTACTGCATCCATGGTTCTGTAATAGCGCAATCATGCAGTAAGTAGTATGGAATGTCATTTGTATATTTCACTTTCTCTGGAGGAACTCTCTTCATGAATTTGCTTCTGGCTTTCCTTTTCCTTGCAATTGTTGCAGAGGAATCATCAGAGTCAGTCCTAAACTGATCACTGTCTGCGCTTTGTGGATTATCATACACTGTATCAACCCTTTTGAGATAATCTTTCTATTGTTGAGACTGAGTAGAAGAGACAGTAGAAACAACAACAGTAGCAGCAGCAATAGCAGAAAGTGGAGTAGAAGCAACACTGGCAGAAGGAGCTATGACATCATGTTCAGATACAACAATTTCAGAAACAGGAGCAACAGCAGCAGTAATGGAAGCAGTAGAAATAGATGAAACTGGAAAAACAACTTCAGAAACAGAAACAGCAAGCTCAGAGGTGACTGCAGCAACAGATTCAGAGATAAAAACAGCAGGCTCAAAATCAAATGCCTATGTCATATGCACATCCTCAGACACTGAAACAGCAGCAGTAGCAACTTCAACAGTATTGAAGGAGTTTACATAAGACCTTATTTAGCTAGGGTCACAGCTGGAAATAGGCACAATGGCCTAGGTGATATGTTCAGTTTGCTGGACTAGAAGATAGCTGAAATATACAGAATCAAAAACTGACAACAGTGACCTGAGGTCCACTGTAATGACTACAACTGGAGCTACTGGAGCTTGGTCTAAAGATACTACAGCAGGCAATCTCTCAGCTTCATAAGGCATCTCCCCCTGCCTAGATTCAGTGAGAACTGGATCAAGGCACCCAGAAGAAGGGATTGCCTGAGGAGGAAGAAAAGAGGATAGCCTGGCAGACAGCTCCTGAACTATTTTTAGAAGTGGAGCCAAAGAGGTCTCCAGCAATAGTGATAGCCTTGGAGCTATCAGCTCATATAGCCTGTCTGCAAGAGCTGGAAGATCTACTTACTCAAGAGGGACTTGAGTAGAGGTAGGGATGGAAGTTGGAGCAGCAGGAGATGTTGGTGGAGAACCTATGGATGGTGGGAGTGATGGTTGAGATATTGGAATTGTGGAGATGGAAGATAATGGAATGGAAATGGAGGGTGTGAAGGAAGGTTGAGAAATTATGTCCTGAAGTAGTTGTTGATAAGAGGTGGATGATGATGGTGGCTCAGGAGGGGATAAGGGAGAATCATCCATATAGGAATCATCTATAAGAGCGAAAGATGGAATGTGAGATGATGAATCAATATGCAGGAGTGTGTAGTGATGTAGAGGATGGAAGATTTCTTCAGTGAGTGGTGGAGTTGGAGAAGGGATTGAAGTTGGAGATGGGGTGGAAATTGTGATGGTGTATGTGACTGTTGTAGATGAAACAAGAGGTGGAGGAGGAGGAGATGAAGCAAGCAAGTCTTCTGCAGGGGCAGAGACCTGAGGGGAAGAGACTGAAGCAGTCATTGTGCCTGAAGTAGAGATTGCAGAGGGCCTGCTGGGCTTAACAATCTGCCTGTCCCATTTTCCAAATAGGGCACATGTAAGACTTTTGGAGGCATTGATGTGCATCCTACTGGAAACAAGCAGTGCAGGGCATCTGTTATGAAGAAACAGCCCTAAAATCCTCCCAAAGTTAACAAAGTTCTTGTTAATTTTCTTCTTGATTAAGTCAAAGGCGACTTCTCCCCAGTTCAGTTGTTTCTTGTCCACCAGGGCACCCATCAAGCAGAGCTGATACCTGGATATGGTATCATGAGTTGAGTGTTTGGCCAACAATACTTTTCCAACAACATCAACAAGAAATTTGTACTCAACAGACAGATTTTTCTTAAGCAATTTGCTAGGGTTTGCTTCTGAGTGTCCCATCTTTTCAAGCATATTAGAAAATTCCTCTCCAGAAAGCTCAACAGAATCTTCTCCAGATTTTAATTGAAAAACCTCTGTCAAAGCAGCAGGTATTAGAGATACCAGAGTTCCTGATATGGTTCCAATAACTGTGTTCTAACCCAGGTTATGGGCAGTATACACCCATTCCTTTATCTCATCTGCAGCTAATTTGATCCTTGTAGTCATTATGGTAACTAGCTGTTGGTCTTTGAAAAGTTCCAGAATGTCCTTGAAGATTTGATCGCTGTTATTGAAGGAATCCATGTCGATATCAAAGCCTGCGTCAAATTTCATTGCGGCAAAGATTGTGACTGAAACTGCCATTGATTCCTGCAAAAAGTGAACAGACAAACGACCAAGTTTGGAGAAGTTTGGAGGGAAAGAGAAATTTTGCAGAGAGTATGAAAGCGCAAAGAGAGAACGACGGCCGAAAAATGAGTTTTATATTAGGGCTCGATACAGAAAAGGAAAGATCGTTGAACTCTGTTCGACGATCTGGGCTTCTAAAGGAAACTGAAAGGTCATCAATATCGTCAATCTCCGTTCGACGGTATTGGATAGCGTCGAGCTCCATTCGACGATCGCTGACCTGAAGAAAGATAGTCTAGCACTATATGAGAAGCGCTGAACTCAGGTCGACGATTTCTGAAATCGTCGATTTCCGTTCGACGATCTTGGGGAAAATCGTCGAGCGCAGTTCAGAGACCAGAAACACTCTATACACTAGAAAAAAAAACAGAATGTTTTCCTAGTCTTGGTCAATTTTAGATGTTTAAAATCTTGGATATTATTTTAGACTTCCTCCATCTAACATTCCTAACTGATTCAGGAAGAATGTATGTTTCTTTTCATCCAAGGGTTTGGTGAAAATATCTCCCCTTTGCAAATCAGTTGGGATATATTGAAGTTCAATTTTGTTTTTCTCAACTTTATCCCTTAGAAAGTGATGCCTAATTTCTATATATTTTGTCCTACTATGGAGGACTGGATTTTGTGCTATGGTAATAACACTAGTATTATCATAAAATATTTTTGACTTATCTAAGTTGTAGCCATAGTCTAGGAGCTGATTTTGAATCCACAAGATTTGTGAACAACAACTACCTGCAGCCATATATTCAGCTTCAGTAGTTGAAGTTGACACAAATGTTTGTTTCTTGCAAAACCAGGAGACAAGTCTGTCACCAAGAAACTGACAAGTTCCACTGGTACTTTTTCTATCTATTCTGCATCCAGCATAATCAGCATCTAAAAATCCAGTTAAGTCAAATGCTGAATCTTTTGGATACCAGAGACCTAGATTTGGACAACTTTTTACATACCTAAGAATCCTTTTTACTAAGTTTAAGTGTGAATCTCTAGGGCTCACTTGGAATCTAGCACATATGCGTGTAGCAAACATTATGTCAGGTCTACTAGATGTAAGGTATAATAAAGAGCCAATCATTGCTCTATATGTTGTCTGAGCAACAGGTTTCCCATGTTCATCAACATATAATACAGCATTAGTAGGCATAGTTGTTTTCATACATGATGCTTCAGACATACCAAATTTCTTAACCAATTCTTTTGCATACTTGGTTTGAGAAATAAATATGCCTTCAGCATGTTGTTTGATTTGCAATCCTAGAAAGAAGGATAGCTCACCCATGCTACTCATTTCAAATTTAGAATGCATTAGGTTGGAGAACCTTCTGCACAAATTTGAATCAGTAGAACCAAAAATAATATCATCTACATAGATTTGTACTAGTGGGGTATAGGACTTATGAGTTCTAATAAAAAGAGTTTGGTCTACTCTACCCCTTATAAACTCATTTTTCAGAAGAAAGCATGCTAGGGTCTCATACCATACTCTAGGAGCTTGCTTTAGACCATATAATGCTTTATGTAATTTGAAAACATAATCAGGATGAGTTGAAGAGATAAAACCTGGGGGTTGTCTGACATAGACCTCTTCTTTAATATCTCCATTGAGAAAAGCACTCTTTACATCCATCTGGTATACTTTGAATCCTTTGTATGCTGCATATGCTAAGAAGATTCTTATGGCCTCTAACCTTGCAACTGGTGCAAAGGTCTGGTCATAATCTATCCCTTCTTCTTGAGAGTACCCTTGAGCAACTAGCCTTGCCTTGTTCCTTACAATGACTCCTTGATCATCCAATTCATTTCTAAACACCCACTTTGTTCCAACAATGGAGTGATCCTTTGGCCTTGGTACTAGTTCCCAAACTTTGTTCCTTTAAAATTTATGCAACTCTTCTTGTATTGCAATGATCCAGTGTGGATCTTGCTCCGCATCTTGAATGGATTGAGGTTCAATTTGAGAGAGAAAGCAAGTGTGCATCAGGTTTTGGTTGACCTGATTTCTGGTTTGCACACCAGCTGAGATGTCTCCAATCACTTGGAAGATTGGATGGTCTCTTGATGTTACTAAATCAATAGGAGATGTTGATTGTTCACCAACCTGTGTTGTTGTTTACTCTTATGGTACAACAACTGGCTCTTCAAGAAGATTCTCTTCAAGATGTTGAATGTCTTCTTCATCTTCACTGCTTTCATCTTTTTGAATAATTTGTAACCTATCCAAGTCTTCTTCAAGAGAGTGTACCTGCAAAGGTTCTATGGTAGAAGTATTCTTCTCCTTGAAAGACATGTTAGACTCATCAAAAGATATATGAACAGATTCTTCAATTTTAAGAGTTGATTTATTGCATACCCTATAAGCTTTACTGATCATGGAGTATCCCAAAAACACTCCTTCATCAGCTTTAGCTTGAAATTTTGCTAAGTATCTCTTGTCATTATTATAAATATAACAAATACAACAAAAAAATTTTAAAGTAATCTACTTTAGGTTTCTTCCTTTGAGTAATTCATAGGGAGTCTTGCCCTTCAGTTTATGTATTAAACTTCTATTCAACACATAGTTGGAGGTGTTCACTGCCTCTGCCAAAAAGGATAGAGGAAGGTGTGCATCTGACAACAATATAGTAGCAGATTCCATAAGGGTTCTATTTTTCCTTTCAGCTACCCCATTTTGTTGAGGAGTTCTAGGAGCTGAGGAAGTGTGCCTGATCCCTTCACTCTGACAGAACTCGCATAAGAAGAGAATCAAACTCTTTCCCATGATCACATCTGATCAGGGCAATGTGAGTATTGAACTCACTCTGTATGCATTTGAGAAACTCTGTCAAACACTTAAAGTTATCAGACTTCTTCCTCAGAAAGAACACCTTGTGAATCTAGAGAAGTCATCCAAAACCACTAAAGTATAAGATTTCCCTCCTAAGCTTTGTACTATAATGGGTCCAAAAAGATCCATGTGTAACAGATACAAAATCCTATGTGAATCACTCTTATTAAGTGACTTGAAACTATTTTTGGTTTGCTTGCCTAACTGACAAGTCCTACAGAGTCCTTCCTTCTTGTAGGGGCCAGAAGGTAGTCCTCTAACAAGATTGTCCTTGGACAACCTAGCAATGGTTCTAAGGTTTATATGCCCTAGTCTCTTATGTCATAATTCATTAGGTCTACAAATAGAGTTAAACAAGCAAATATCTACCTTGGTTGAAAGAAAATCTACAAGATAGATGTTACCTTTCCTTTTACCTGTCAACACAGTTGTGTTGTCCTCTGATTTGATCTTGCGTAAGGATTTGCTAAAAGTCACTTGGTAGCCTTCATCACATAGTTGACTGATACTGATCAAGTTGTGCTTCAGTCCTTCCACATAGGCTACTTTCTTGAATGTGACTGTGCCTATCTGGACTGCACCATATCCTTTTGTTAGTCAAAGTTTGAATCACCAAATATTACTTTGGGTCCAAGCTTGGCTTTGAAGGATGTGAAATTGTCCTTATTTCCTGCATGTGCTTTGAGCACCCACTATCCAGATACTATTGCTGGTTTGATGTTGGATAGGTCATCACCTGCACATGAGCAATTTACTTGTTTTGACCCAGTTTACCTTGGGCCTAGGTTGATAACCTTTGAATTCAGAAATAAAAGACATCCTTGGTTGACTCTTATATCCTTCAGGATGATATCTCCTTGGAGGTATTATCCATTCAGTATAAGGGTTAAATCTTTGGGATGAAGGACCCCTAGGTTTGAAAATTGATTTACCTTTGAAAAAAATTTCAAAACTCTGATCTTTGCTCGACGATCGTTGAGCTGCGTTCGACGATATTGGGTCAGATCGTCGAGCTCCGTTCGAAGATCGACTGTGGCAGAGTTCAGGTTCCAGAGATCGTCGACCTGAGTTCGACAATTTAGCCTGAGATCGTTGATCTTCATTCGACGATCGTCTAGCTCCGTTCAATGATTTCTGTTGAACTCTTGTTTTCTTGGGTAAGTCAGAATTCTTCCTATCTACCTCTACAACTCCCTTACCTTTTTCAGAGATAAACTTGATTGGGGTTGTTAACACTATAGTTTGGCTAGATGAGGCACCCAAGCCCAGTGTACTATTGAATCTTGAGTTCACTGTGCTTGTGATGTCCATTAGCTTGATACTTCTCCCATTGAGGGATTCTTCAAGCTTCTTGGCCTTTGATAGTTCACTTTTCAGTGAGCCTATCTGCTCCCTACAACATTCCAACTCCTCAGAGAGTTTAAGGTTTTCTGATTTTAAAGTACTGTTTTCAGATAACTGATTTCTAAGAGAAATGATTTCCTTCTCAGATTTTAATAAATCCAAACATAGTGCTTTAAACTCACACTTGAAGTCATCAGAATTAAAATCAAAAGAACTTATTACCTGGTCCTCTTCAGATTGAGTCTCTGATTCTGACTCTGACTCTTCTGCATCAGAACTTTGTTGTGAGGCATTGATAGCCATCATACAGAATTCTTTTTCATCAGCATCATCTTCATCATCACTTGAGCTGGATGAGGCTTCAGATCCTTCTTCTGTCTCACTCCAAGTTTCAGCAACAAACCCCTTCCTTGTATGTTTGTTCTTGCTGGAGGAGGGTTTGCCATTGCTGCTCTTCTTGAAGTCCTTTTCTTTTCTCCTTTCTTTCCTGTCCTTTTTGTCCTTGTTTTTATTTTTTGGACAGTCAGGCACAATGTGGACTGGTTTCCTACAACCAAAATAGATAATCTCTTTGTTATTTGATTTGTCATACCTTGGCTTGTCATGCTCTCTGTATGATCTTTTCCTGAAATCCTTCCTGGCCATTTTGTAAAATCTTTTGGCCAGTAGGCTTAGCAACTCTTCATTGCCTGTGACCTTGTCTTCAGGCTGATCTTCAATGGCTTTGAAAGCTATTGATTTTTCTTTTCTTGTAGCTAGTGAGTTAGCCTTCTACTCTTCTTCTCTATTCTTGATGAGCAGCTCATAAGACTTGAGCTTGCCCGAGAGAGCTTCAGTTGTGATCTCATTTAGGCTCCTGGCATCCTTGATTGGCCAGATCCTTGAGTCCCAAGTGCTTGGGAAGCACATTAGGATTTTATCATTGAGCTCAGTCAATGAGATCTCCTTGTCCAAAGTTTTCAGCTCATTGACTATGAGACTGAGTCTATTATACATGTCTGCTACTGACTCAGCTTCTCCTTTCTTGAAATTCTCATACTGGGTTATGAGATGAGATCTTCTATCTTTTCTCTTATCAGCAGATCCTGAGACTATCTTAGATAGCTTGTCCCAGATGTCCTTTTCTGAGTTGCATTCAGCTACCTTTCGGAATATTTCATCAGACATGGTCTAGGCTAGAATGTTCATAGCTTTTACATCAGCCAATTTCCATTTCTTTATTTCTGCATCTGTTCCTGAAGGAGGTGGAACATCACTTGTACTTATATTTTCTGGAGGTCTTGGACACACTATCAAAACAGAATTGAAAATGTCTTCATCAATAAAGTTCATGTACAGTCTAATCCTTGCCTTCCAAAGTGCAAACTTAGATAGATTGCACACTGGAGGTCTGGTGCTAGCATAATCTTTGTTTTCGACCATGTTTTATGAAGAAATAATTCTAATAACAAACTTAAAACAAGCAGATCTAACTAGAGGGATCTTTGGGTTCAGGTGTTAGCCTGTGCAACCACTGAGGTGTGGTATTTTAACCAACCTCGCTTTGATACCAATTGAAAGTGCAAGTTAGATCTGATATACTCTAGAGGGGGGTGTGAATAGAGTATGGTGCTTGCTAAAAACATTTTACAACTATTGTTATATTCCTAAGTGAACAGGGAAGCAAATTAACTACAACAACTATCTAATCAAAAAGCAATCACAAACCACAGCCAGAAAACAAAAGAAAATAAGCAACCAGAAGACACAAGGAGCTATAGTGGTTCCCCAATCAATCTGGGTACATCCACTCTTCTACCACCCTAGGTAGGATTCCACTGCAGGATGAGTTGATCAGGTGTCCTGGGCACCAATGAGCTTTTGATAAGGTGCTCAAAAAACAAACCAGATTTTTTGATCAGGTGTCTTGCCAACACTGAGTTTTGACAAGGTCTCAGAAACCAACACAAACTTTTGAAGGAAGTTTGATAAACCCTTTACAGCAGAGAGAGAGAGAGGGATGAGATGATCTTCTCTGTCAACAATCAGAGAGAAGATAGTGGATGTTGTCAAAGCTCCCCCTGAGTTCTTGAGTTGTTCAGGAAGTGAAGCTTTGCAGTAGGGTGATAGGCCTTCAGAAGATTTGATCTCCAGCAAAAGATGATTTCAGCAACAGCTGAAATGTGTGGTGTCTGGAGTCTTGAATGCGATGGCCTTTGAACACTGGAATCAAGAGGGATCTGAAAATTTCAGTATGTTGATCTCCTTTTGTGATGGTGTTCTTATATGAATTCTAAGACTGAGAATATCTGCAACTCTTTCTCTTTCTATTGTTCTTCTTGTAATAGTTGTTGTTGATGATAATGATATCCAGCAGGAATTAAAAACATTGATCTTTTATTCCTCAGATCTGAATAGAATATTTTTCTGTCCAAGATAGCCGTTAGACTTTTATAAATGACTTCCTTAACTGCATTTTGTCTTCTGGAGGAAAGTCCAATAAAACATTCCTTTGAAAATCCCTTGAAACTTGCTCCAAATTAATTGAAAACGGCTACAAGATCCTTGACATAAATGCTGAGAATAATTCCATAACTATCTGAATTTGAATCTTGAAAAACGTCGATCTCTTCAGAAAAACATCGACCTGAGCTCCACTATCGTTGAACTGAGCTCAGAGACTGGACTTAGACTGAAACAGAGATCGTCGATCTGAGCTCAACTATCATCGAACTGAGCTCAGAGATAGATAAACAAACTAGAGACAAGAACGTCGATCTGAGCTCGAAGATCGTCGAATGGAGTTCGACGACTCGTTGAAGTTGAGCTCAGAGATTGTCGAATGGAATTCGACGATTCGTCGAAGTGAGCTCAGCGATCGTTGATTGGAGTTCGACGATTCGTCGTCCTGAGCTCGACGAAATGACTTCGTCTCCAGAACTGAAATATCTGGTCTTGAGGGCAGGTTCCAAACCTAAATACTAACCCTTAGACTCAATTCTAATTGTCCTTTAGATCTATACAAGGAGGTCAAAACAGATTTCCTAAAAGACATAGTGATCCTTGCCCAAATCAGTAATAGGGTGTTCCAACAGAGTCAACTTTGGCTTTTCTCTCACAATGCAGCTATTTAGGTAGGCAACAGTTGCCAATTGCATCATAATGCGATTCCTATATGAATGGTGAATAACTCTTTATTCGCATCCATCATATGATGAATGTCAACCATAGGCCTCTGGGCACTCAAACTTTGAGGTCTCCCAGTTAAGCTTGACCCTTTGTCGATAGTGAGATATCACAATTATCTGCTCATACCCTTACCAAGATAGATTAATGCACGTTGCTTTGGCAGGCCCACACTTCATCGATTGAGGCAAGAAGATTGTGATGCATCAGATGACATCCGAATACTTAATATTGCTTAAGGGATTTTGATACTTGATTAAATCTTTACACACGGTTAACACTTAACCAATGTGCACATCCATAGAATGAAACAACATCAATCATAATACAAATTCATCCCAGATGTGCACAATAAAACCATCATCAACACTTGATGACCTGTGCTAAATCTGAATATCTAGAACACTTCAAAATCTTCAGATCTACATGCACTTGACATGAGCAACAAAAACTCCACTTACATAGTAGACAAGCTCGTCTCTCTTATGTGAAAGATTGCAGAATCTATCACATACTTGATTTCACAAACCAACAAGAGTGACAGTTACTGTTAAGGAGTAGAAACAAAAAAAACCACATGCGTTCTTGGTGGAGTTCCAAGAATAGATTTAGGTATTTTAGAACACTTCTAAAATCTCCAAATCTACATGCCATGGATTTAGCAACTTCTGTAACATGAAACATTACCGACAACCTCCCCATAATACCATTGTTGGGTTTTACTAGACGGCACAACTGTTGTGCGTGCAGCGGAAAAAGTGAATAAGAAAACCCAAAGAGTTCGGATTTGACAATATTCATGAATCAAGAAGTAAAGCATGTTGTAAATAAAATTACCTTTGAGGTATTGAATCTACACTCAATCAAGATGCTCCAGAAAAATCAACCATCCACTTAGCTGCTCGAGTCCTGAGAGTAAAAAGTATATTCGTGCCTCTACAGGAAATCCACACGATCGGGAGAACCCGTATCTAACTGTAGAACAAGCACTAGGTCGGGAGAGGACACTCAGTGTGTCCACAGACTGCTAGATTTATTAGAGGAGAGGCGGAGACGACACTCGCCAGGATCGGGATCGGCAATGCCGGTGGGATTAGCGAAACGCTTCCGTCAGCTTTCTAGGGCTTCCGTCTTTTCGCACGGCTCCTGTGCTAAGACAGAGATATTGCTTCTTTTAGAAACCCTAAAACATCCTATTTATACCCAAGGAAAAAACATAAAAGTTCTCGTCGCTATTGAAAGACCTAGACTTAGAATCCAGAATTTCGGCCAGACAATGCTTTTCTCGACGAATCATCGAGTATTTATAGTATACACGATGAATCGTCAAGTATCATCACATACTCGATGAATCGTCGAGTATCCATAGGATACATGACGAACTCAACACCATCCTCAGCTGAATCAATTCTTGACTCTATAAAGGCGTTGAGTGGACTCAACGCTCTCAAAGATTTCTGCGCCATACTCGACGAATCGTCAAATAGCGTTGAGTGCACTCAATACACTAAATGGCAAAAGCCAAATTTGTCGAACGACATTAAGTGCACTCAACGCACTCCACGCATAAGTGCCAGATTTGACAAGTAAACTCTTTACTCGATGAAGGCGTTGAGTGAGCTCAACACACTCAACGCCTGAGACCCAGACTCGTTGAAACAACTCCTTGACTCAACGAATCATCGACTATAGTCAATACACTCAGCACTTAAGTGGCATACTCGTCGAATCAACACTTTGACTCGACGAATCGTTGAATATACTCAACACACTCAATGTCGTCATTCGACGAGTTAACGGTTAACTCGACGAAGGTGTTGAGTGGTCTCAACGCACACAACACTTTTAGCCTACTTGAGCTAAGTCTTTTAAACTCATCATATGAACCAAACCATGCAAATACAATCTCTCAATTTCTCCAAAATCTTATGTGCAACACTGATAGGCTCATATTGAGTTGGCAGTGAGGCCACATGCTTGATCACTTCTAGATCATAATGATAACACCGGTAGTTTTTGTATAATGCTGCTCGTGTTCTTAGACAGACAACCAAATTTATGTTGCAATCTCAACAGCTGAGTCAGAATATATCTCTGCTGGTATTTGTTGCACACAACTTTCGTGGATAACGAATCAACTTGAATACTATAACCTGAAGTTGAAGGAGATTCCTATGTTTTACGACTCATCCAGTGCCATCGCAGTTGCTCACAATCTAGTCTCTCACATCAAGACAAAGCACCTCGAGATAAGGTATCATTTCATCCGGGAGCATGTGGAGAACGAGGACATCAATCTCAGTTATGTCCGACAAATAAGCAAGTTGCCATATATTCACGAAGCCGCTGGACAAGACCAAATTTTCCTTCGTCAAAATGTATCTTAGTATGATCAATAAGGAGTCATGACAGTACAAAAATTAGTCAAAGAACTGGAATTCTTCATCTCAAGAAATCTAAGGAAAATTTGTCGAGTATACTCGTGTAATTTTGACAAATTCGTCGAGACTTCTCGTGAAATCCGAACTTCTTCATGAGCTATTTTGACGGATAATCCTAGCCTTCACGAGTCATTTCATCGAATTTCGACGATTCTGCTGAAGATATGAATTTTTCTCTCTAAGTCTCACATATTGGATCCAAAAAGTCATTTCTGAAAAAAGGAATGCGCATGTCTTCAAAACTTTAATAATATATAAATAGGACTAAAGCATTTAGTTTTCATACACATTCGTAAAGTTCTCTCAAAGAATTCCCAAGGAAGGTGAGATAAGAGTTGTAGTCGAGGAAGAGGAATTCTTTGAGGAGGAGAGAATTCCAACTCCTACCCCCAATGATGCACCTGAGAGTTTTGGTGTAGTTGCTGAGGGGGAGACACTTCCTCCTGTGAGTGTTGTTGTTCCCATCCCTTCTGAGCTAGTTCAAGTCATTATAGATATCCAAAGCTTACAGAGATAATGGTTACAAAGATAGTGATTACACAGACAATTGTTCTTGATGAGGATGTTGTTGAGTATGATGTTGATGTTGATCATGAAGGTAATGCTGAGGAGAATTATGATGATGATGATGGTGAAGTTACTATTACTGCTGACTTGGTTGTCAATTTCCCGGAAGATCTTCTAGCTGTGGCTGAGGGGGAGCTGAACCAACCATCTAATCTTCTCCAAGACAAACCTGATAAGATTATACTTGACCTTGAGTAAAGGATTGCCAACATCCCAAGTGGCCCTCGAGACAAGACCCAGAAGGATTTGGAAGATCTAGATAAGTTTGTTGCTCTAGTTGAGGGAGAGAACTTTCTTGAGTTTTCTGATGAGGAAGGAGAAGCGGAGGTGTTTCTCCTGTCCAAGAGACTGTAGATCCCATTCTTCTACTTAC